>CM069456.1:64942732-65117721 GCA_035610835.1 Ophiura sarsii
CCAATAAAATATCCGGAAGGTGTACATCCAGGGATTATATTGACCGAGAAAGGTTCATAACTTGGTAGTGCTTACCACCAGGGTGCTTCTTTGAGATCCATCCCACTACACGTAAATGTTGTTCCATGAGTGCCCGGAATGGAACAATTTATTTGTACGCCTACCCATCCAATAGTCCCACTGTGTCAAACTTGAGTAATGAGGGCTCATCAAGTTGTTATGATTTCATTACTTGTTATGATTTCTAAACACCATAACTCAAATATTGTGACATACCTGTCGACCAGGACACCCCCTAAAATGATAGGTCTAGTTCTTGTCTGCAGTGACAGTTAGCTTATACAGCACACAATACATGACATAACTAAGACAAGGGGATGAATTCAGAACATTGTCTGAGCATGGTCTGGGTTGGTCTGGCATAATGTAAACATTACCTGTCATAATGTAAACACTAGCTGTCTTTGTATGGCCAGACATATCTGTCATCAGCTCCTTCCCCTTGTTGGTGGTTTATCTGGCTAAGTTTATTATTACCCTATCGTTGAATTCCTCTGGTATAAATTGTATGAGGATTTTTTTGTTTATCAGTAGGGTATTTAAAAAAGTGCCTATTTGACATCAACATAGGTACATTTTTCATGTCCAACTGAATATGGCCAATACTTCCACTGTAAACAAAGTGTCTCTAGAGCTGAAATCACAACCTTGAGCGTACAATGCATGAAGTCATATTGTGACCACATGATTTTGATTGAAGGGATTTGCACATGATTAACATACATTACACTCTGGATTCTATCTGACAGGCCAAACCCAAACAAAACTGACATTGACCTCAGACTTAACAAATTGTATGATCCTGAGCCAGATATGGTAGAGGGCTATTTAAGGTCATCAAGCTAATCTGTACTGTTTAGGGACTCTATCCAAGTACTGTAAAAGTGATAATTTTCGCGGGTGATTAAGTTTTTCGCTCTTTGCCAATTTTTAACTTTTTTTTGTTGAGTGTTTTTAAATTCGCGATTTGGAGCTTCATCGACGTAGACCTATTACGTATTACGCATGTTACTATTTTCAGGGTACCTGGTTCAAGGGTGGAAAGCGCTGAAATATGTATAGCGCGAAAATGCCCACTTTTACATACATGTTCCAAAGCATAGTTTTTACGGTCTGCCAATTTTCAGTTCATTTTTTGAATTGATAAATTTGGGAAACTTGATTATTTACAATGACTTAGGCTTAAATGGATCGTATTTTACATATTTGTTGTTTTCGTGCAACCATTGTACAGGATTGTCACGTTCAGAAAAAAGCAATGCTTGAGATCTTTTGAGTTATTCAAAAATGTATGTATCGTTACCACGAAAAAGTCTTTCGATTATGTCAAGGATAAAATCTTGCTATTTAAATAATACTGATGATAAATAAGCATTTCAACATTTTGATTATTTGTTTTTGATTTCAAAATTGAAAAAGTAAGTCCTTAAATTGTTTACTTAAAAAGATATTTGAAACTGAAATTTAAAAAAAATTGCCGAAGATTTCATTCCAATTTGAAAAAAGGCAAAACAAAAATTGACTGACCGACCCTAAGAAATAAAGGTTAAAAACCTGACCGTACACACTTTTGGCCAAACACTGTATAAATGTATTGCTGTACAATGTACATGTGCATGTGTATACTATGCGCTTTACTCCTTCAAGGTATCAAATGTTGTTTACAGTAAAGAACATCGTGCCCGGGGCAGGGGTGGGGGGGGGGGTACTTAGTGGATGTGAGGTTAAGGGATGTGCTGCCAAATAACGTTTCATTTTTCACCTGTGGGTCTAAAATCCTTAATTTTGCTGTTTTTCACAGAGATTTGAGCAAAATCTGTCAAACATACAGGAAAATTATGGGTCTCCGGTAAACATGTGGGTCCATTTTCCCTCCAAAATTGGTAAATGTTTGGGTCAATTTATATTTTGCTGGCGTCGGTGGCACATCCTTACCAAAAAAATTATCCGAGTACCCAGTAATTCCCTAACTGTTTGGAGTGTGGTGTCAGTTAATCACGAAATATGATTGACTTTGACGCAGCAGAGTAATTATATGAAAGCGATACACATAGTGTAGATTCTTTGCTGATACTGAATCCTAAAGCACACATGACATTGACCTTATTCTAAAGCCCAGATAGTGTCCTGTCAATTCACAGTAGCCATTAATGAAGGTCAATGTTAAGTCATTAATGACCGTGTTTATACTGTGAATCAATTAGACAGGACATTGCTGTTAATGGCTGCCAATTAGGTATCACACCATGGAAGTACTAGATGTGCTCGGACATACAGTGTGTATCAAAAAGAACGCAACACTTTTTGTCGAGAGCTGTACGGTCACAGTAAAAGACAAATTACTCTAAAACTTATATATTCTGTTAGGTCTACTTATTGGCTATCACATAGTTAAATTACAACGATATCGATTATTTATTCGCTGAGATATTAAAGGTATAAGTAGAGAAGTGCAAAACACGTTTTACATCGTTCGTTCTAAAAACTTGGATGTTCCTGTCCGATTAGTATAAGTGTTATGGGTTAACACTTTAATGTCTGGAATGGTTTATCTTAATTTCCTTTGTTTGAGTAAGGGGGTACATAAATCATTGAATCGTGTAATCTGATAATCATTCAAGCATTTGAATACGTCAATCACCCTTTTTAAGTTCTGAAGCACCGATTGCTATGATCGCCACATAATGTCTATGGTACGTTCTTTCATAAATTAAAGTTCATAATCGATGCATCTTAAAACAAGGACAGCATTTTGAGGGTCGAGCAGCACCATAATGTCCCATTCCCATTCACAACAGACTAACAATGACTGATTCATACAAGACAATTACTACCTTCACTGGACTATTCCATTTGTTTATCTTTTGAATAATGTGCCATACTGTTTTATTTATGACATTAACGACAGAGAAAGAGAGAGGCCGGATTTGCAAACAGACTTTGTAATCTGGATTTTCAAATTGTGTCATTAACTATCAACTAATTTATTGCCAGATTTAATTAATATTGATATGATACTGTAATAGCCAGACATTTGATACCTTTAACATGGCATTTTCTTCTCAGAATGATGAGTTTGATTCCAATTATTTAAGTACAATCACTCCACTTTATCTTGGTCCCACTTTGGACACCCAACTTTCAAATCCTAGCTAAGGATGGCCCTGTAACAGCATTCATGGCTGCCTGAATAAAACTCAGTAAACAAACTTGACATTGAACCTGTTTGCCATGTGGTATCAGTCTCTACCTGTACCAGGCTGGTACTGTAATAGTAATCTATACTGGAAAGACCTGGCTGGTACTGTAATGGTAATCTATACTGGAAAGACCTATCTGTATGATCTTGAAAGATGTTAATCTGGGCATGGAAGTAACGATCTGGGTAATTTACACTGTTGAGGGAATCATTCAACAGCTAGAGTGTTTCCCCTAAATAGTTTGTCCATCAGATAATCAGGCCAAATTACTATTATGACACATTTTGTGTACTTTGAGTTTGACACTGTACCAGTCTTCTGACAGTAAACAGGAAACCTTGATTGCTCAAATAGCACACACAGCAATCTACCTTTGCCCTGTAACAGCACTAATAGCACATACACAGCCAATCCAGAATTCCACAAATTTCACTTATTGTACAGCTTCAGAATGCTGTAAATTTGACATCGTAAATAACCTGATTAATTACAGCACTGTAATTTATTACCCAACTTGGTGTGTGTGTGTTTAATAGTAGATGATTGTCTAAAGTCGGGGTGAGTGAGAGGTGTCCTACTGTGAAAGTGGTGTGTATCTGGTGTGTAGGGTAGAGCTCTGCCATATAAATCATCACTAAAATGGTCACTGTCGATAAGTGCTATTAATTCCTTATAGCACGAGGCAGCAAAGCTGCCTCGTGCTATAAGTCATACAAAGATGGCAAGCGTTAGCTTTGTCCTCAACGTGCACAATTTGAGTAATGCAATACTTTCGCAAAGTGCACCATTTGCAGGAGTGTATGAAATACATGAACATTTTGAACTTGTATGATAATATTATAAAATGTAAAAAGATGAATCCAATGGAACCACAGGAACAAAACACACCAAGGATCAGAAAACTGATACAAGAGGGTATCTCGAAAATGTAAAATGCAAAGAATAAAAGCAAGATATACCAACTGGATGTGGAGAAAACAATAAATAACAAGGGATAATAACGCGATAAAAGAGATAAATAACAAAACAAAAACAAAAACAAACGGAAATGCACTGGGACAAGCAATGAAAATTGCTGTGCAATAAAACAACAAGATATATCTGAGACTACTCAGGATATTGGTAACAATAAAGAACAAAAGTGCTAAGAACTATAAATAAGATAATGAACTAGACAAGTTCACCACTGTAATTATAGCATAATGCCAGTAATAGATGTTGACTACTAGGCATCCAAGTTAACACTGCTTTTATTGCTAAGCAATTTTCATTGCTTGTCCCAGTGCATTTCCGTTTGTTTTTGTTTTTGTTGTTGTTATTTATCTGTTTTATCGCGTTATTTTCCCTTGTTATTACCTGTTTCCCCACACCCTGTTGGTATATCTTGCTTTTACTCTTAGCACTTGTATGATAAGTTCAATTGCAATCAAGAAATGTACCATTCATCAAATGATTTGGGTATAAAATTGGATCAATTAAGCCCATGTATTGGTAGGGCTACGAGTTTGACAAATAGTGGGCGAGACGCATATTTTAAAACTCACAGCGAGATTTATCATTATTATGTTTTGGATCCAATATTTTGCTACATGCCTAAATTTCTAAATCATTTTCATGTTGGTTTCTCCATTTTTTCGTTATACAGATGTGAAAGTTGAGGGCGCTTCTTGGCAGCCAAGCAAGGAACCATGGACCTTGGCGACGCCATTCACTGTCCTTGCTGCCATCAGAGCTATGACGCCAGTCGCAAACGCAAACTCACCGATGCGTGCGGGCACGCGCGCTGCTATTCGTGCATGTTTGCCACAGAAACGTGCCCGCTGTGTTTGCGAATAGGTACGTATCAATTCTGATGGACGAGATAACTCAGTTGACCCCACATTGTTAATTTATTTTGGTTTCTTGATAATTTCGTAAGCTACCCATAACAGTCAGAACCTGAACTTCAGAAATGCATCTTAAGGGGGGTGTGGACCCTCACTCAGCATAGCCTCCGTAAAACTGCTGTAACTCCTTCATTATTCATTTATTTATATAACAGTTAACATTTTCTTGCACAAAAGGGTTTAATGAATCCAACCATGATCATGAAATTGACCATTGTGGAGAAAATTATTTAAATTTTTTTTTTGACCCACTTTAGGTACAAAGATATCTCAAAATATATTTTGTCAAATTTTGTCATACTATTTTTATTATAATCCTAATAAAATTCCCTAGGAATGGTTTTTTTTTTAATATCTTATTTATTTTTTGAATTATAGACCAAAAAGTGCCAAAAAACATTTTTTTTACCTCCAAAATCAAGAAAATCACATTGTTTGGCACTTTTTGGTCTATAATTCAAAAAATAAATATGATATTAAAAAAAAAGTAAAGTAAAGTAAAGTTGGAAGGTGTAACAACTTCAATTAGGAAATGTTGTAATCAATGATACCTAGGGTTGGATGGTCCATTACACTCACATATACTTGAGTGAACTTGTGACATGACTATGAGTGAGTACAAGGTAGTGTATTATTGACATACCTCTACTGAATGGTCTACCAATCTCCTCTTCATCATCGTCAGGGTAACCCCTGAGGGCAATGCTCCGAATGAGTCATCGCCATGGTACATCCATATGGAATTATGGGTAATTACATTGCGCATCATTTACAGCGCTGTACTTAGATGTATATTGTATATGTAAGTGTGGGGGTTATTGTGGGTCTCTAGCTCTGTGCAGTCTGAAGACTACTTGTGTGTCTTTTACACATGTACATCATTGTTGAAATGAATGAATCGGTACAATACCGGGTTCTTGTGTGAGGGACTTAAATCAGGATCGGAGAAAAAATGTAATTTCCTCATTATTGAAAATTCTTTGGAAAAAGATGAATACCCTCTTTCTCACATTATATTTGGCAAGAATACATAGTCCCACATGTAGATTGCAATAGCAGGACCTGATGGTTAGGGACGCACCATTTTACTTCGAGGGGGGGGGGGGGTGAGTTTTTGAAAGAAGAAAAAAACTTCACCCAGGCAAAAAACAAAACTTCACCCACTGATGAGTAAAAAAACAAAAAAATCACATTTGTTCACCAACTCAATATAAAGGTACATCTTCCAACCCCCTTGAAGTCTAATGGTGTGTCCCTTATACAATTACAGTCCAACCTCTGGACATGGTGGGACCAAGCAATGGCTGCCCAGTGGGTATTTTTTTAAAAAGACGTTTAGATCGACGTTGTTTCAACGTTGCAACTCCTTTTTAACGTTGGTACAACATCGATACGACATAATTTAAAAAAAATGCTCACTGGGTGGATAAGTGAAAAATCTGGATTTAAAGTGAATTATGTGCAATTCTGCATTGACTGCATTACCAACATCATAAGATGGACCTTCAAATGCTTCACGGGGTGAAAATCAGGTGATTATTAGGCTATAAAAAACTTATTTTCTTTTGAGATCATTCAACCTGATAACAGAGTTATCCGGATAAAAGGGATCGGATAATTGAGGTTGGACTGTAAATCGTTTTTAAACATGTCTTTAAATTTTAATCGTTGCTATTGTAAAATTGAAATCCTCTACTTTAAATGTTTACATCAAACACAAGCATATTTCTTTTCTGCCATTTCTAATATCCTATGTCATGGTTAATCATGGCACAAATTGTGCTATTTTGTTATAAATATCTCTCACCAATTGAAAATAAATAATCCTTCCCCCAAAATAGAACTCTAAAGAGGTAAAAAAGCTACTCAGACCAATGGGTGCCACAATATGTAAGTTAGAACCTACATGTATGGAAGCTCATACAAAACGTATCCCCCACTTACACCAAATACTGTAAAAGCTGAAATATTCGCGGTGGTTTTATTTTCGCGCTTTTCGCGCAAAATCTTTTTCCGCGAAAATTATAACACGCGAAAATATTGCTTTACACATTCATGCAATGCTTTCAGACGGTCGCCCGCGAAAAAAACAATTCGCGAAATGTCTTTGATATCAAAATCCGCGAAAATATCTGTACGCGAAAATATTGGCTTTTACAGTAGGCCCAAATTGTGATGCTATGTCTTTCCCCAATTCTTTTCAATAGTACCTGTACAACTCCCGTCCCTAAACCGTGCTCCATACAAAAGAACTGTGTCTGCGGCATCTCTGTATAATAATGACATAATCACGTCGCAAAATCGTGACATTAATGTTTCATTAGAAAAAATCCACCACTTAATTGGAATGGATGACACATCTGTATCCCCCCGCTGAAATGTCCCCTCCGTTAGGCAAAAAAAAAAAATTGTTATGTTGTCCTCCACAGCTTTCAGAGAGGAGGGGCGGGCGAGCGGATTTTTAAAATAAAAAAATAATTTTTTTTTAAATGTTCTATCAGCAGAAGCTCAAAGTTCAGCCAACAAGAAGTTAAAATCACTCTAAGAGCCGCACATATATGTTATAAACACTTAATTTAAAAACTGTTAAAAAAAATCTGAAAAAAATCTGAAAAAAAAACAACTGAAAAAACCCCCAAAATCGGAGCGGCCCTAAAATGACGAGCGGGCGGTTGAGAACAACATAACAATTTTATTTTTTTGGGCCTTAGGCCAACAACAAATAATTGTTGTGTTGCCCTCAAGTGCCAAAAATCTGGTCGGTCGGTTGATTTTCCTTCTTTTCTTTTCTTTTGCTCACACATATTACTGACAGACCGTGGTTCATGACAAGACAAAATTGGTAAAAGTCAATTTGACTAATGTTTCTAGTGTGATAATAGTTTAAAAAGCAGTCTCTATTCAAGCACACTTTTTTTTTTAAATTTCAAGCAGAAAATAGTACTATTTTGACAAATTGGGTAAAAAAACCCAAAATAGCGACCCTGATTTTAGAGATTTTAGGGTCGGTTGCTGAGGGCAACACACACAAAAAATGTTGGTCTTAATCTTCGGAGCATTGGCATTGGCCTCCTAAATTGTATTTGCCTCCAGCGATTGACATAATATTCCTTTACTGTCCCCGGTAAATAGTCTTCAAATTTGTCCCAATTAAATTCTGCCGAGTGCAAGTTGCTAAAGAATCCAGAACAGTTAAATAATTAATTGCAGAAATGTATGGGTATTTATGAACATCTTTAACATGTCCCCTAACACTATATAAATGGTGGCACTTCAGAGGGGGGGGGGGGGGGGGGGGGGGGGGGGGGGGGGGGGGAGGGGGGGGGGGGGGGGGTTGAGGGTACATTGTAACAATGCATATCTGGGTGGTATGTTCCAGTCAGGGGGCAAAGAAGATTTTAAAGACACCGCCACAATGCATTGCGTTTTTGCAAAATGCCCTAATTTGTCTCTGTTTCCATAGACATACATGTATGCACACAATCATGGCTTCATAGCGCGTTCATTGTAGGAGCTCTTAGGTTCTAATCTACATCAATGAATAAATTAGTTATCAGTGTTCCTTTTTCTTATTTCTAAAACTTCGGAGCTCAACAAATGCATCTTGCAGCTTTAGTTGGCTGGTGTTCGCGCAATGCATTGTGGGAAGACCTTAAAATCCTCTTTGAGTCAGGGGTTGAATTTCTTGGGGGGGGGGGGGGGGGGAATCGGTGGTCTATGACCCAGAATTTAAGATTTTAAAATTCACACCACATAACTGAAATAAACTTACACACATAATGAATGGGTCTATATGTATACATTGATAACCATACTAACGCTTATCTTTCTCATCACTACAAAACACTGTACTGGGTGCTGGTAGTGTACGCTTCCCTATCTCATGGCGTGAACGGATGGGCTGTCGTATGCTGAGGAAAATCTGAAGATTTTGAGAAGCTGATTCCGCAGCGTGATCAGTGAAGGGAGGGACTCACGCTAGTGACTCGGGTTCAATTCCCAGTGCCTCCCCTAATTTGACAAATTTTTCTGATAGTTTTATTCCAAAAACATGCTGGGGGGGGGGGGTTAGGGTTAAAGTTAAGGTTAAGGTCAGTAACTTGGATAAAATACTGGACAAAATGTCACATTCTGTTTGATTCATGTATTATGTGTAAATAGTTGAACATATTTTTGTAAATACTGTATTATTTTCTGTATGATGAGGGCCTGCTTGGAAAGCAGTGCTTGACACTGAAGCTGTTTACCCTCAATAAAGAAAGATTAAACAACAAACAAACATTATGGATCTGGAAATTTGATGACTAAAAATGGGGTGGTAAATGGGTGTACAAAATGCATGGATAACCACATTCAGCTCAGTAATAATAATATGGGTAAGATCCTTGTAAAACAATGTTCTGAACCCTGAGATAGGGTGCCACCAATCGATGAAAAGAACGTACATTGAGAGATAAGAGCCACAAGGGTTTATCTCCAATAACTCCCTGTAATAGGATAGTTTATATGCCGCATGATCAAACGTACTGTGATTTAGGGCAATTATTGCAGATACGGTCTTTTAGCACTAACATCTCCTGTGTTGTATGGTAAATATACGCTTACGCTCTAACAAACAGCAGTCAGTGTATACATATAAGGACTTTTGGCATCACACCCTAGAATATTGACCACATTTTTGGAGAAAAAGGAACACACCTCCCAGTCCCATGTGCAAGTTGTCCTATGATGACACTTCATGTTATAGGGCAATACATTTCTGAACAATTTTAAAGGCATACTATGTGATCTTTTTTGTGGAGCGCCCTCTATCTTTGAGTTTTTTCCTCTAAATGCATTTTGTTTGTGGCAAATAACATATATAAACATGACACTAAAATATTCTCTAAGTTATAGAGCAATGCGGTTAAGATAAATAGAATTCCATGGTTTGACACTGTACCTTGTTAACACCGTTTACAGTGTTTCCAATCGCTACGATCGCAACCTCACACAAGTGAACACAATAATACGGAATGTTGGAAGCAGATTTCCATTGTGATTTGGTAAGGTTCTGTGATGTTTTTTTACGGAAAATATAGTCAAGATAGATTTATTATGAGTCCAGAAATGTATTTCCTGACAGTCAAACTCAGGGCTGTACTTAGTACCCACCTGCACGCCCGTGGCGGGTAACTTTTGCGTCGGGCGGGGTTACTTTTCAAATATACACGCCCAGCTGGCCGGTAAGAATTTTGCTGTTGGTAAACGAAGACTACTTGTTTGGCTGGTAAGTTTACAGTCGGGCTGGTAACTTTTACATGTTACCAGCCCGGCTGGCAGGTTGGAGAAAAAATGAAGGTACACCCCTGGTCAAACTTCATTATAACAGAGAAACAAAATGAGTGTAAACATTTGAAAAAAGATCACATAATATTGCTTTAACAAAACAAAATAAAATAACCCGACACTGAAAAGTGGAATTACCATATTTACTGAAAACATGAAAAAGGAAGTCATCCGTATTACATTGTAGGTGAAACAGAAATATTAATGGAGTTAAGAACAGAAGAGAGCCAGACGATTATAGCCGGCAGGGAAAATGGCAAAAAAATTGACAGTGTTTAAAACATTGACTGCGTAAGATGCGTCTTGGGATCGGACCAAATATTGAGCTAAAATAAAAGTGGACATTTTTGCGCTGCGTTGAAATGTGCTCATTTCGCGCTCGAATTAGACCAGTTAGCGTGAAAATGATACCAAGCGAATATATTTCTGTTGCGTATCGATCTATGTGATGATGCTACATATTGGGAATTTATAAACAAGCAAAAACAGTTGAAAATCCAGCAAAACGCAAAAAATGAATCACACGAAAATTATCACTTTAGAGTAACAATATCCGCCATATGTGTCTGTCTGTTAGTCCGTTTTATTAAAATGTATTGGTGGTGAAGTTGCAATATGAAATGGAATCGATTGGAGTAACGTAAATCTTTAGGCATAACGTTCTACTATGCCACATCTTGTCGGCCAAGCATACAAGAAAAAATTGAGGACAAATAGCTGATGAAATGTTAAGAAAATAGCAAGAAAAACATACCTTCTTTTTCCACACATTTCAAAAGTATTTATTTTTTCAATTTGCTATATCTTTGAAATGCTTGTCTACAGGGTGTATCAAACAAACAAAAAAAGGACTCTGTTTCATGACGGTGTAATTCCTATTATAATCATTGGACCATGACCAATTTAGTCTCAGTGTAAAGCCCAATTAAATATTATGATATCCTGAAAATATGAGATCAATCCGATGAAAAATAAGAAAACTAGCGTACTTTGTGAAATGTTGGGATTTTTTCTTTTGTATTGGACAATGAAAATCTGAAAAATCTGTGAAATTTGTGGATTTTTAAAAAAAAAAAAATTATTTAAAAAAAATCATAATTTTTTTTCTAACGCGCACCAATTAACTAACGTGCGCGGGAGCTTTGAGACAAATGATTTTTTTAATATAGCCTTATATAATAATATAACATCATCCAAGCAATACACATCGGACAAGACCCCTGGTAGCAAGAATTTATTAGCCTATATGTTTACTTTAACTTTAACATACTGGAATATTACTGATATAGTATATATGTAAATCAAAGCGAAAATAAAGTAGTAGTTATAACGCTACATGATTTAGAACTCTACTGCCTGGAGCCATATTTTCACATGCCAATGTCAATGTTTAACAAATATGCCAGTCACAAAATGGGGCTAAGCAAATATCAAGCGTTTTTCGCTATGATGAGTTTGAGCAATACAAGGACTAGGAGTGATCTTATAATTTCTGATATTTCTGATTTCTGTATAATATATTATGTAATGTGTCAATAACTCAAAGGGTTTTCAGTGCATCATTAAAAAAAAAGGTTTAGGTTAAAAAATAGCTAAAACAAAGTGTTACAATAAGGACCCCCAACAAGTTATTTACCTGTTCTCCATTGCCCGCTCATAATTTTCAATTTTTTTTCAATTTTTTAATTACAATAACTTCACAAACAACATTTTTTCAAATTCCACTCCAGATTTTTGGTTCTCCTTAATTTCCACTCATCTATTCGTATTTGTTTACAGATTAGAAAAATTGAATGTCACAGAAATGGTTAACACATGACTATGAGATAACCTGGGTTGGGATTCCCTAGTCATTGCTAAAACTGGACAGAAAGGTTTTGATTAATTACACACGTATCTGAAGTGTGTCTGGCCAGTGGCGGCACCAGTATTTACAAATCTGGGGCGGGAGGGGGAGGTAAGAGAAAAGAATTGAGTGTAAGATTCAAGCGAATAATAAGCAATTTTGACATTAAAATCATCATTTCGATTATTTGGGGAACAAATGGGGTGGGGCTTGAGCTGACTAAGGGAAAGGATCATGACAGGGGAGGGGGGGATGACTAGGTGACATCACGAGGTGGCGTAGACTTGGAGAGGAGAGGATCATACACATGTCTTAGATAAGAGGAGGGGGCAGTGGTACAATCCATACCCGTCTTACCCTCTCTTCCCCTACAGCTTTTTCCCAGGAAGAGAGAGAGAGAAAAAACCGTAGAAGCCAGGACATTTTACATTCAGGCCTGGAATTAGCACCCGCCTGCCTGCCCATAGGGCAAAAAAAAAAAAAATTGACTTGCCCTTTCCGACCGACCCGAATTTTCGGAAATCTATGGTCGCTATTTTTTTTCTTTTTCAAAATTTTTTAAAAAAAATTGAAAGAAGCACATAACAATAAAGAAGGATGAAAACGTGTTTTTGAGTAGTATCTGCTTGTTTAAAAATAATTTAAAAAAACAAAAAACAAAACAAAAAAAACAATCAAAAAAACAAAAATTTTCAAACGCGTTTTTGTGCAGTAAATTTTCAAACATTTTCAAAAAAACCCAAAAAACCCAAAAACCAAAAAACAAATCCGACCGTCCGACCCTGACTTTGAACCTGAAAGGGCAAGTCAACTTTTTTTTTTTTTTGCCTAGCGGATAACTTTTGCTTCTGATCTCAAATAGATCTAAATGGTGTGACAAATGTGCAGATTTACTGTAGTAGTGGTTATTAAATGCACTCAAACATTTTGATGTGTGAAAATTAATGTAGCATGAAAATGTCCACTACATTTAACTCTAATATGATATAGGGGATGCGCCATTAAATATGAAGGGGGTTGATAGGAGTTTATAAAGAGGTAACATCGCCCCCAGAATGGAGGAGAAAAAAATCACCACAGGTGTTTTCAGTAGTGCATTTTGTGCGGTTTTAGAACAAAAAGACCCCCATGATTTTATTTTAAATAACGCATCAAGATTTTATTTTAAATAACGCAACCCTAACATATCATCCTACCCTCCCCCGTCCCTGGATATTTAATGGTGCGTCCTTAACACACGGTATCCGTGGCGTCAGGCTGACCATTCTCACCGCGCTGCCCTCGTCTCACCCCACTCCCCCAGGCCACACCGAGATTGTTTGTAATCATTAAAAACGTGTGTGTGTGTGTGTGTACAACTGAACTTTATCAAAGTGTCATTATTGCGAGGATGAGTTTATAGCGTCCGGCTGGCTTCTACTGTAAAAAGTGGTAATTTATGCGCGATTAAATGTTCGCGCTTTGCCGACTTTCAGTCATTTTGCTTGTTTTTGAATTTGTGACTTGAAAGTTCATTACATAGACTTATACTCAAAATAAATATGTTCGTGTGTTTTTATTTTTGCGGTAGCTGCTTGGAGCGCGAACATTTATGTAGCGTGAAAATTAAAGTAGCGCGAAAATTTCCACGTTAACAGTATCTGAGCGGTGGCGAATAAAAGTCCCCGCACGCATCCTGTGAGATTTGACGCGAGGATTGCTGAGAGGAAATGGTCGCCGTTGGTCAGGTGATGTTTTAAGCACGTGTGGGTTTAGAGAATTTGCGTCTATGTGTTATAATGTTGACCACAGCGCTAGGGTCATCATGGAGATTTTTGAGTATTTTAATGTCTACTTGTAATATTGCTTTTAAATATCTAGAGTAATTTAAAATGTTCCTGTACATGTATGTGTGATGATGACGGGTCAGATATTTTTTTTACTGACGGCGAACAAAGTGCAGTGGATCATGGCATGGGATCCAGAAGCCTTCTTAATTTTTTTAAAGTTTTTTTACTTTGAGGGATCCACTGCCACAAAATTTCTTCTTTTATGAGGCAGTTTAATGATTTTATCCACAAATTGTTAAAATAAAATAAAAAACAAACAAAAAAAAATCTCTTTTTTGTTTTTTTGTTTTGAGTGCTGGTTTTGTTACCCTTTTTTTAGAGTGCCGGGCGGAGATTGTGAGAGCTGGGCGGGTCCGACCAGCGTAGCTACCACTCTGATGTTATATACTGCTTTTGAATTTAGAAAGAGAGAACCACCCTACAAACAAAAACAACAAAAAATAAATGCAAAACAAAAAAACTACAAGAGAGAGGAAGCAAAACTGCCAAACAAACAAACAAATCAACCCTACCAAGGTGTTTGTGAACACTCCCCATGGGTAGAATTTCGCCGCGAATCCGCGAATCGATTCGCGTGAAGATTCGCGCCAAATCACTACCGCGGGAATCCACATGGATTCGCGCAAAAAAAAAAAAAAAAAAAAACTTTTTTTCTTCTTTCTAAGTCCAAAACAGGACCTTAGATGACTGGTATTTGACCCTTAGTCAACAAACATGCCGAATTTGGAAGTTGTGCAAGCTTATAGCCATATTCTTTATATTATTTTAATTAATTTCGCAATAATCCATAGATTCTCAAAATTGGCGAGAATCCATGGATTCTCGCAAAATCCCTCCGCGAGAATCCGAACAGATTCTCGCGGTTGGTTACAAAATTCTACCCCTGCTCCCTAAGCATGTCTTGTAAATGGCTGACATATTAAAGGCCTACGTATTGGCACGGTTTGCTTGACTCAGGTGAGACCCAAAGAAGATGTTATGGTCTGCCCACAATGCCTTGCGTGAAGGCTAGTCAACCAAAGCTTTTTCATCACGATGCATTAGAGACCAGAATTAGGGCATTTTGCAAAAACGCAATGCATTGTGGTGGTGTCTTTAACATTTTCTCTGGGTGAGACCCTTGTCAATATTGTGAATAGCGAGTATGCCGTGCAGATAACACGAATGCATCACACGAATGCATCATTGCCGTGTAGAGATAATTAATTTACCCTCTTGGAACTCTTTTAAAATTCTTTCTTGAGGTAGTGCTAATCAAACTTCCAAATTACAGAAATTATCACATTTAAATTCTCACCTACGATTCAAACAGTCGATAGTTAGAACCCCGAGGATACATGTGTATCATTTAAGCCTCAGAATAAGTTGTTCCCCGTTGCTGGTCCATAAACTAATATATATGCATGGTAATTTTTGTTAAAGGATCTCAAATTCACTGTGAAATGAGGTAAAAAATTACCTTTCAAAATTGAATTTTGAAATGCTTATTGGTGTTGCGATAATTTGATATACAAATGGAAAATTCCTTTTGAAAATTATGAATTTGTTTATTAATCAGTATTTTTTTCTGCTTTATTGATTTAGGTGTTTTTTGTTTGGTTGTTTGTTTGTTTGTTTTGATATTGAAATATTGGTAGGAAAAATACACATACATGTATACACAAATTCAGAGGTATAGAACTTCCGGAATATTATCGCTACTCTGAGTTTCATGGACAATCCCATACGGTCATTTTGTCCAATCATCAGGCGAAAAGTTGTCTCTCTGATCGCAGGCTTTTGACACATTGAAAATGAGAATACACAATCAATGGTGTTAAAACTAGCAATAGAGCAACAATATATTCCAAATGAGATCTATACATATTAAGATATCAAAAGATAATCAAAAAGTGCTCAACTGATAAATCAGGAGCGTAATATGTATTGGCAACCATTTCTGGTTAGACTAGCCATTGAACAAAGTGCTCAATACCGTAAATGGTAGAGCGTATACAAATTCAGAGGTATAGACCTTCCGGAATATTATCGCTACTCTGAGTTTCATGGACAATCCCATACGGTCATTTTGTCCAATCATCAGGCGATATATATACAAGTATTTGTGATACACCATTCCCCAGAGGCTCAAATCACTCACAAAAGTATTTACTCACAAAAGTATTCACAACAAAAAGTTAATAAAGATATTTTCCATTTTTGAACAAAAACAACAACTAAATGCAATTAAAATGTCCCCCCAAAACAAGTGCATGTTTTGGCTGCAGGAAACACTGTCTAATAGCCTAAAACAGAAATAAACGAAATGCTATACTCAAATCCCAAATACACCTACTATATCCCAATCTCTAATACGACATTGTACGGGTCTGTAGTCATTATACATGCCAAATACATTGATAGCCTAATTAGCAGTATCAGAGACTGTCAATAAGGCCTAAAAAAAAAAAAAGTTTGATTGGCGTAACCCGACCGACCCTAAATACATCGCCGACCCTGGATATTTTTTTATTATTTTGAGGGGAAAAAAATATATAATAATAATAGTAATATATATATAAATATATATTTATAAAAATTGAACAAAGTATTAAAGTTTTTTGACTGTTTGCTTTCATTTTCGGCTATTTTAAGTCCCCATCGAAATGATATATTGTTGAACACAACGATACATGTTTAAAGAAAAAAAGAATTGTTGCCGTCTCTTCATTTGTGTGTACTGCTGTCTTTTAAGTGTTCAAAAGTAGGTGATTTAAAAAAATAAAATAATAATAATAAAAAAAAAAATCCCGACCGACCTACCCTATTTGTTTTGGTCATGTTACGCCAATCAAACTTTTTTTTTTTTAGGCCTAAGAGATCAACTGCATTCTTTGACATTTAGAAGCGCAAATTAGAAGTCGGTAATGTTTAACAAATTGCTCTAAGGGGCCTCTTAGCACGCTAACACATCGAATTGCCCTCCTTACAATAAATACCTACTCCCACCCAACTAATGAAGGCCACAACCGAAAAATGGTTTAGTTGCTGTCCAAGTCATGCTCTTAATTTTGAAAATTACAATTTTATAAAATTTTGCAAAAAAAATCTCTTATTTTTCAAAAGAAAACCTATTTCCTAATTTGGTCAATTTTGCAAAAAAATATTGTTTATACACATTTTTGCACAATTTGAAATCATCAAGCAAAAACAATTGGATGAGAGGGGTGCAACAAGAACCAAATAAAAACATTTTGTGGCCTGTTGGCATAAGGTGCCTTTAGATCTTTGAGGAGGGAGGGGTAAATTCAGTGCTCGTAGATGTAACAACTTTAGTGAGTAAGAGAAGATATGTATATGGGAAGATTTTGAAACAAGAGAAGGTGGGAGAGAGATCTACCAGCAAGCTTCATTTCCCGGGTGAGGGTGGGGTGGGGGTTGAAGTAAGCATACCCACCATCCCCCTACCCCCGTATGTTTGGGTATGCATATGACTGGCTGTTAAGACCTTTTTAATCATCACTCTCATCTAATTTTGACAAATTTAAACACTCTCACCCAAAGAAAAAATAGCAAATTTTTCACCTCCCCGAGATATTAACATTCTTGACATGTTTTAACAAAATTAATTAATAAATGGAAAATAACGATATACACTGAGCCAAAAAAGAAACTTATAAAAGAAAGAAACTTATAAAATGTTAACAGATCACCAAATAAAATTCTGTGCATGAAAATGTACCAAATTTGGATACAATATTAATAATATTACTATTAATATTGTATCCAAATTTGGTACATTTTCATGCACAGAATTATTTGGTGATCTGTTAACATTTTATAAGTTTTTTTATTTTTATAAGTTTCTTTTTTGGCTCAGTGTGGCTCAATCTGTATTCTTTTATTAACGTTTTTAAAAAAATATCTTTCAGCTGCAGCCAATGGTGATCCTAAAGGCTTATCCATCTCCCGGTCTCGTTCCGAGCATCTCAAAACCAATGCACCGGTCCCAAAACCAAAGCCCAAACCTCGGACGTCGCCTGTATCTCGTACGGCACCGGGATCAATACCGACACCGGGATCAATATCAGGATCTAGGAACTCACCCGGGTCATTACCAGGATCCAGGATCTCACCCGGATCATTACCAGGATCCAGGAACTCGCAAGGATCATTACCAGGATCCAAGATCTCGCCAGGATCATTACCAGGATCCAGGATCTCGCCAGGATCATTACCAGGATCCAGGAACTCGCAAGGATCATTACCCGGATCCAGGAACTCGCCAGGATCATTACCAGGATCCAGGATCTCGCCAGGATCATTATCCAGTTCAGTTCCGGTTGCAGTGCTACCGACCTCACCACCAGGTATGTACAGACAGTCATCTAGGATTTTGTGGTTCTCAGCTTTTACAGTTAGTGGGTTTTTTATCTGATAGCTAGAAATAATTTGACCTCTGATGACCTCTAAATGACCTTTAAGATATTCATCCACTACTTCCAACCTCTCCACCAAACATCCTTTGAAACCAATAGGGATCTGGTTGGACCTCTGTTAACCCTGATTGACCTTTGACATCACTTTCACCAACCAATCACCACTATAGTTTGATCAGCTCCAAATTGGCGAAACCTACTTACAGCAGCGAATGAATACAGAAGGACGCGGGCACTCTGAAGGCAACAAGCGCACTGTGCATCATATGCGTGACGCGTGCGTGCGGCAAAATATTGTGTGCGTTAGCCATTATCTTTTGCGTACGCTTGGATTACTTTTGCGCACGGAGAGATAAAACCGTATATATGTCTCGCCAATTTTGAACTGATTAAACTATATAACAAAGAGTCCTGTGAGTTTTGTAGGGGTGACGTGCGGCAGAGTTGTGTGACATCCACACTCTATGAATAAGATCCAGACTACAGACAGACATACCCAGGCAAGCCAACACAGGTTTCAGTCATAAAAAATCATATTATTCGGTCAAAAAGGAGACGTAACCAGCTCACATCTTTCCCATTCACAATAAGGCCCCCCAAAAAGGCCCCCCAAAAAGAAGGTTGTGTTGCCCACAGCGACCGACCCTAAAATCGTAAAACCTAGGGTCAGCTTTTTAAAAAATTTAAAAAAATCATTTTTTTTCTATTTTTCTATTTTTTTTCTCATTTTTTTTTTTAACATTTAAATTTGATCTTTAACTGTCTAAATGTTACTATTTCTTGCTTGAAATGAGTAAGTAAGCTTGAATAAACGTTTTTTTAGACTATTATCACACTAGAAACATTAGTTAAATTGACTTAAGGCCTATACCAATTTTGTCTCAACACAAACCATTTATTTTTCAGCCAAGAAAAAAGAAAAAAAAGAATTCCGACCGACCGATCTGATTTTAAATGTTTAGCACTTGAGGGCAACACAACTACTTCTTTTTTTGGCCTAAAGTCTTTTCCTCCTTCCTTGTTCCCTCGTCCCCATGCCTCCTTCAGACCGTGCAGACTGAAGTAGGCATGTAATAGGCGCACCGTGGTTCAAAAGTCACATAGAAATGTTGGTTCCGTGTATCGGAAGAGCTATCCCCGAGCACGTTAAAAGGTCACAGACAGTGTCCAAATTAAGGAAAAAAATCTGGTAATCCTACGGATGACCAATGTCATGAAAACTGGTAATCCGCAAAAAAATTTGGTAATCCGTAATTTGACCATTAAATATGCAGATTTCTGGAAATTTCCGCCATCCCCACCCGCATTTGATCCCCTACCCCCGCCCCTATTGAAGAAAGTTGTCAGCGAAAGTTGCTGCGACATTGTAAACAATGTGTGCAAAGCCAGCCCGTCGGCAAAGTAATTATAATACGCACATGGTAAAGCAAAGGATGATGTAATGATAGAACCACGGTTCTAGAATGCTCAGTTCCAAACACGTGTATTTTGCTATACAGCAACGTTCATCACGCGGTAAGCCATGCGGCCCTTGCCAATATAGCGCAATAAAAAGGCACGATTCTATATGAAACCAATACACTAGTATATTAAACTGAACTAGGTATGTGGGATCGAGGTGGGTCAGCCGGTCAGATGAAATTGATTGAGAAAATACTACGACTCTTTACGAGTGCGACACAACAACATGAATTTACTAGAGATCGTTTTTCGTAAGCTTTTCAAATTTCAATACTTTGTTGAGTAGTTTTATTTTTAAAATTGTGGATAAAGTGGTAGGAAACTGTGAATTTACGTGCAGTTTAATCACATTTTGAAGAGGAATTACTGTAAGTAAAGAAGTTGTTTCAAATACAGTACAGGACTTTTAAAAAAACTGGTCGTCCCACGGATTACCATGGCCGAAATTCTTGGTCGTCCGGCAGCAAATCTGGTCATCAGGACGACCGGATTACCACTTAATTTGGACACTGGTCACAGACTCCTTCGTAAAGAGTAGGGGATCATCCCGGACTGTGTCTGTACACCTTATATTCCTAGGTTACAGGAAAAAAACCCGGTTAAATCCGGGCCTCTATCGTAGCGGAAGGGGGCGTCCATTTATGGACGTTAATTGCTAGCTTAGATTAAGCATGCAATGTCCGATTAGGGACGGAAAGCGTATTGATGATGATGATGATGCTATAAGGAGGCTTGACAATTTGGAACTATATGTATGGGATAAAAGCACCAAAAATAGGTAACAATGAATGTTTTTCAGCTTGGAATTCAGTTACCTTGGTATTGTGTTGTAGCTCGTGAAGATGGTCGCCATTTATTTTACGTTTGAGTCCTTCTTCAAGCAATCTTATCTTGGGCAAGTTTAAGCTTAATATAATTCCTGCCCACCGATTCCTGCCTAACCTGAGCTAGTTTTTGTAACACTTTGACATAACTGGAACACGCACCAGTTAAATCAGTGGAACATTTGGGATATCCCATCCTTGACAGCTCATCTGTTGGCCACAAAATGAGCTGTAAATTCACCTGTATACACAAAGGTGGTCATGCAAGAAATGCTAAGCTTCTATTCACCGTATTTCCCGATTCTTAAAGCTAAATTTCAATTATGAGGTATCAATTCAAAGCTTGATTTCTGCGTGTTTTGATGATGTTAAAATCAGACATTGATTGGATAAAAGACCCCAAGAGGTATGTTTTGATGTGATGGGTCACAAATCAAACAAGATTTTAAGGTCTTCCCACAATGCATTGCGCGAACGCCAGCCAACTAAAGCTTTTTTCACACGATGCATTTGTTGAGCTCAATAGAAATAAGGAAACGGAACACTGATAACTAATTTATTCATTGATGTAAACTAGAAACCTAAGAGCTCCAACAATTGAACATGCTATCATGAAGCTGTGATTGTGTGCATATGCATGTCTAAGGGAACCGAGACAAATTTGAGACGAGAATTAGGGCATTTTGCAAAAACTCAATGCATTGTGGTGGTGTCTTTAAAATCTTCTTTGGTCACTAATGTGGTTTAGATCCAAGGTGCCGTGCATCAATTATATATACAGGGTGGGTCCAACATTTTGTTAACCCTTTTCTGACATTCATTGATGCTTCTTCATATTGGCAGATTTAAATTGGGGGTGAATTTGGCACTTGGGACATCACCACATTCTGAAGTTTGTGGCTGATCACTGGAAACTGCGATTGCTATAGATGTGGTATTGATGGAACAATGAACACAACATATTTCCATTCATGTTCATACTGAACAAAGCTGCACATTTTCTTTCCATAATCATTTTAAAAGTCAGAACAAAATTATCTGCTGATATTAAAACACTTTAATATGATAAATTTACTCAAGTGGGTAAAACTAAATGAAACGAGAACAAATCAAATGCTTATCATTGTATTCAAGTTTTAAAGAAAATCAGTGGCAAATGTTGTATCATGCCAATTTGATTTGATACATAACACAAACAGTCATACGTAAACAACCAGAAACCATGCGTCAAATACTCTATTGATTAGCAATTCTGTTTAAGCATACATTTCATGCCAGTGTTTCTTCTCTTTGGAACTGTGATTCACCAAAAATACGAGGGGGTATCAAAAAGTTCTTGACATCACCTAGAAGTGAAGGAGCTATATCGATGAAATTTCGTCAGTGTAATCACTGGTCCTTAAAAACATTATGGTGCAAAAATGGTCTCATAAGTAGGTTTACTTTTTATACAGGTGGCGCTAGATGCCAAGGCCATGTAAATCAAAAAACGTCTTCCAACGGTGATGTGTACATGGTAAATTATAATGGTCTAATAACTGATTTTTGTAGGACGCCTTCCAGAAGAATATTATTCTCAGATTTAAAAAAAAAAATTATATCATTTGTCACTCGTAGGTCTCAATTTATCTCTGTAAATGACAACATTTTTAAACCTCATACTCCTCTGGAAGGCTACCCACAACGATCCATTTTTGGACCATTATCGTTTACCATGTACACAGCACCGTTGGGAGACGTCATTGATTTACATGGCCTTGGCATCTAGCGCCACCTGTATAAAAAGTAAACATACTTATGAGACCATTTTTGCATGTTTTAAAGGACCAGTGATTACTCGACAAAATTTCATCGATATAGCTCCTTCACTTCTGGGTGATGTCAAGAACTTTTTGATACCCCTCGTATGTATAGAGTTACTGAAATCAATTTAAGTCATATATTCCCACTTTTCCCACTTTTTTTTGTTGAGGAGTTGGATAAGATGCCTCCCTTTAATAGTCCTACCATGCCCCTTGGAATTACCAAATCGTGGGCTGCATGTGATTATACTGTACTCTACATGTAGCCTACTGCAAGAAGATCTGTGTTGGCTAAGATGGTCAGATTTTAACAGATTTCTTTTGTTCTTGACAATTTTACCGATAAATGATTAAATCCAATAACACGATGCGTTGTAATCCTATATCAAACGGTGTTTGTTTTATGCCTTGTACACCAGGATTGTACATTGTGGGGTAGGAATTGAATTTAGAGAAGAGAAAAAAGTCATACATTGTCGAGATTATTAAAATAATCATGCTTTTGAAGTTTGTAGATCTCTGTTACGGCAGCCGCATTTATGAACTAATTTTCTAGCAATTGCACATCAAATTAAGCATGATATTTTCTTATTCCCCATAGATATTTAAAAAGGGCAATATGTACTTCGTAGTCTGATAGTAATATCATCGCTGTTCTGTCAAAACCTCTTATGTTTTCTGGCCCTTCAGCATGTATAAAGTTGAACTGTCCAACGGTTATGCATAGGAAGCGTTGCGTTATACATGTTTAGGGGCAAGAGCACTTACAAGGTTATGATAGATGTATTTTTGGCCCTTGAACATGTGTAGAGCAGGCTTCCCTAAGGGTTTTGACAGAGCAGTGATGATATTTATATAATGCTATTTTGGATTTGCTTAAAGGGGAATAGAGAGGGATTGTGTGACAATATTTTGATGTATATGCTGTAATATGGAAATGTCCCACCCACTACATTGATTTTTGCACAGCTACCGTAAAAATAAAAAACACACAAATAGCTTTCATCAGTGTGTAGCGTATGTATAAATGATCAGTCAAATCGTGAAATTTATTATCAGCAAAATGGTTTAAATTCAGCAAACCACTTAACAGTAACCTTCTTACATGAACTAATTTAGAGCTGGACTGGTTTACTGTCTAGACGAACAAAAAGTATGTCTGTTGTATATTCAATGGTTTATTTATTCCCATATAATATGTGACCCGTCACATCAAAATGGACATGTTGGGCGCCCAAGTCAATTCTGAGTTATTGGTATGACTTGAAAGAGCAAATGCTAAGCTTCAAAATGATACCATGTTGAAGTTAATCAGACTTTGTTATCACAAGATATGATTTTAAGAAGCATATTTTTTTCTATTATTTTCTTTATATTTCATCAAATATATTGGCCTCTATCTCAAAACTGTGTTTGCCGACAACATGTCCTTTTTGACGCGACTGGTCACATATGATACCATTCTGTCTTATTACCCATATGATCTACACTCACGCCTGGAAATAGCACTGTGTTCACACAGCTAATACTCAACGTATACATAGCGTATTGATGACAACATTGTCACCCGCTCATAAGTTTAAATTAAAAAAAAAAAAATTCCTAGACCTCAGGGCACCTCTGCGAACCCCTACCAACCGCTAACAAATACAACTTTAATGCCAAACGTGTCATACACGAATGACAACTTACATGAACGTACACCCAAATTTCCAAAAACATAGGGCACCCGTTAGCTCTATTCGCAACAGTGTGACAGAGCCACTAGGCACATGGTAGTTGGAGCTCAATTCATTTGTTTACACAAAACTCAATGAAACACAATATATTAAAACTCATGTTTATAACATATTAATTATACTCGCCTCTATAGTTGGAATATTAAAACTCATTTTTCTCTGAATGTCTGTTTTTGAGTCAATATCTCTCTGGTTTTTCAACCCTTACATTTTGTTTAAGTAGCTTATGGGATTGGATCTCTTGCAGTCAATAGCTTATTACATTGCAAACTTATTTAAACTACAATCATAAATGAGTCAGGACAAAAACTGGCAGTGGCGTAGCCATAGAGAGGGGGCAATTGCCCACCAATATTTTGAGTCTCTCGGTTGAGATTGGCACTTTTGGTTCATATGACTAGGGGAATCATGGAATTATGAAATAATGACAGTCAAATTAGTACAAAGACAGTAATTAGGCACAAAAAAAAGAGTTTCTGTTGCCCTCACAAGCCTAAAATCGGGAAGGTCGGCCGGCCGGCCGGATTTTTTTTTAAAATTATTTTTTTAGTATACCAAATTAACCATTTTATACCTATACTCATTTTGTGGTGCCAGGTCACATATACTATAGTTGCATTTTCTTTCTCGTGCATGGAGTACAAACCCGAGCTTGTTGTTTGGTTTTCTGGGTTTCGTTGGCTTTTACACACATTTATCAACCGGAAGATAGGTAAAAATAGTGTTGAAATATATTAAAAAAATCTAAAATAATTTTTACCTGGCTGGATGAGGGCAACACAACTCTTTTTTATGTTGCCTTATTCGCATGCATAATGTGTTCGTTTGAAGACAAAATGTACCTCAATCATAGCAACATAAGTTTAAAAGCGCATTTGTGTCATCGGTAAAGTCTTGTCGGTTCACATTTATTTTTTGCCCCTCCAGTATGAAAAACGTAGCTACGTCACTGCTGACCGGGCCGTTTCTACTTGGCCAAAACACAAACTATAGTAGATTCATACATGTTGGCCGTGGTACATGTACCATTTCAGTATAAATTAATACCTTTTGATTGAGGGGAGACAGTGATTTGAAATCATAATCTGATCATTGACGCACACATGGTTGTATTCTGTCACATTGTAGGTAGTTCATATCCACAATAGTGACAAAGTTACATTCAGGCATAGGTACCTACTCAAGTGTTCAGCTGAAACACGCTCATAGAAGAAATTGCTTTCTTGACATTGGCATAATTAATCTTGAGTTACAGTATGATTGATTTCTATCGCTTTGGTCGATAGCTCAATATTGACAAAATTTAGACGTATGAATGTTTCATGCAACTTCCAGATGTCAAACACGTTTTGATATTGTGTCCTCATCAACAAAACTCATTCATTATGTATGGGGCATTGCAAGCTTGCTCTTACCAGATATATCTAGTTTTCTTACAGTTAATACAGGCGAAGTATAGACAAATATTTCTGAAATAAATAAATATATTGTAGATTTTCCATAACATCAGGATATTTCCCATTGAGTAACGTCTATCGATGATTTAAACAGGTACTACCATATTTGGGTTTGCTATTTACTGGTGAGATTGATTTGCAAAATGTGGGTAAGTCAAATTGTACAATTTGTATGAGATGAGAGTATTGCTATCTACTGAAAATAGCATTGATTAAGTACTTTAATAAAGGCAGACAAATTCTGATCATATCTTTACTGTTATTGCTATCTACTGAAGATATCATTGATTAAGTACTTTAATATAGCAAGTCAAATTCTCATTGTATCTTAACTGTATTGCTACTTTAGATAGCATTAATATTAATAAAGTACTTCAGTAAAGCCAGTCAAATTCTGATCATATCTTTACTGTTATTGCTATATACAGAAGATAACATTGATAAAGTACTTTATTACAGCCAGTCAAATTACCATATCTGTACCGTTATTTGTTATTGCAATCTACTGAAGATAGCAATGATAAAGTACTTTATTAAAGGCAGTCAAATTAGCATATATTTACTGTTATTTGTTATTGCTATCTACTGAAAATAGCATTGATTAAGTACTTTAATAAAGGCAGTCAAATTTTGATCATATATTTACTGTTGTTGCTATCTACTGAAGATAGCATTGATACAGTACTTTAATAAAGCCAGTTAAATTCTCATCATATCTTTACTGTTATTGCTATCTACTGAAATGATAGCAATCTATCTACTGAAGATAGCATGGGTAAAGTACTTTAATAAAGCCAGTTAAATTCTCATCATATCTTTACTGTTATTGCTATCTACTGAAATGATAGCAATCTATCTACTGAAGATAGCATGGGTAAAGTACTTTAATAAAGGCATTTCAATTCTCATCATATCTTTACTGTTATTGCTATCTACTGAAATGATAGCAATCTATCTACTGAAGATAGCATGGGTAAAGTACTTTAATAAAGGCATTTAAATTCTCATCATATCTTTACTGTTATTGCTATCTACTGAAATGATAGCAATCTGTCTACTGAAGATAGCATTGATAAAGTACTTTAGTAAAGGCAGTCAAATTGTCTTCATATCTTAACTGTTATTGCTATCAACTGAAGATAGCATTGATAAAGTACTTTAATAGATATATACTGTGCCTCAAAATATCTGGAGTGTGCCATCAAAATTCCATTTATTTAGTATTCATTAGATTTTGACCTATTTTGATGGACACTATCATCAGGCACAGCATTTTTTAATTCTGTCACAATCCAGTGTTGCCATCCATCCAGTGTTGCCATTCAGTGTTGCCATCCTGTTTTTGTGATGGATTAATAATGATGTCTGCTCAGTGCATGGCAGTGCATTATATCGCCCTCTATTGACTGGATTGATAGTATACTGTATCCAGGAATGATAGCCAGAATTTTACAAATGTACACTATGTAATTAATCCTAATTGGTACACTTACTGCACATCAATCAATGAATGTTACATTACTGAAACGAATAGATTGGATAGTGATTTATCTAATGGTTTATGCTATTTTACAGCATCAATCAATATATTTACTAGCTGTGCCTAGTGCACACCCATTTTAGTTGTACAGTGGATAAGCAATCCATTCATCATGTCTGATTGTTTTTTAGGCTGTACTTTTTTAGATCTTTTCATGTTGGTAATCAAGTCTCGTGAAGCAGAACTCCAGAAAATGTGCTCCATTTGTAGTTAATGACTGCTGCATGGATTTGACCACCATGTCCATTCAAAATCCAAACTTGATCCCCGGCTACCAGATTCAACAAGGCAGAGTTGGTTGCCATTGCGCGATAACCTGACGTTGTTTCTGATGGGTGAATGTAGGCATCCACAATATTAACACCATTTTTAACTAATTTGGCATAGGGATTATGGGCATTTACTGCACCGATGGAAAAAGTAAAGAAATAATATCCTGGAATTTGACAGGTGAATTTGTTACTCTCTGTATCATAATGTCCTGCTGCATCGGTTATCACTGTCTCGAAGGTCACAGTTTCACCGCCAGGCTGTACTTTTTTAGATCTTTTCATGTTGGTAATTATGTCTCGTGAAGCAGTACTCCAGAAAATGTGCTCCATTTGTGGGCAGTTCCATAGATTTCTACACTACTAGTGTGCCTGTTCATAACCCAAACCTCATCTCCAGCTACCAGATTCAACAAGGCAGAGTTGGTTGCCATGGCGTGATAACTTGACGGTGATCCTGGTGGGTGAATGTAGGCACTCACAATATAAACACCATTTTTAACTAATGAGACAAAGGGATAATGGGCATCTCTTGCACTGATGGAAAATGTAAAGAAATAATATCCTGGAATTTGACAGGTGAATTTGTTACTCTCTGTATCATAATGTCCTGCTGCATCGGTTATCACTGTCTCGAAGGTCACAGGTATGCCAACAGCGCCAGTTTGAGGGACAGTTTTGAGGACTGAGAACCCTGAGAATAATCTAGCTTGTGATTGGTCACCTTTCTCTCCCTTTTGTCCAAGAGATCCAGAGGGCCCATCTAATCCATTTTGTCTAGAGGGGCCTTGGATCCCCACGGGGCCCACTTTCCCAGATGGGCCCCTCATTCCTGGTTCACCTGGAGGCCCTTCCATTCCATTGGGCCCCATCTCGCCGATTTCACCCTCCTCACCTTTCACAGAGAGACCTAGCCCTCCTACTTCTCCCTTGGGGCCTGGGGCACCTAAGGGCCCTGCTGATCCAGGTATACCGGGTATACCTGGAATGCCCCCAGGGCCCTGACAGCAGTTGTTACTTGATGTGGACGTGTCCTCGGGCAACACTTGGCTAAATGTTGGTGATACAATGAGTATGAGTATGGTGGAGATGGTGCGTAATACAGGCATTGTAAAGCTTGTCTGAAATATACAAGAAAAGAAATCAATTTATTAGGCAATGGAATACTAGGCTCCCATAAGTTTGGATTCCTTCTATCCCCTCACATTCCTTTAACACTTACTCTGACGGGGGCGGCCATTTTGAAGAATTGTGAGCTATTTTTGGGTAATTTCATAATAGCTGCCGGGTTGACTTTAGCAAATAAATTTCCTACATTATGTAAAATAACCAATTTGAGTGAGTGTGATTTACTGAAATTCATCAGAATAATACTTCTGTATTTGTTTTGAATACAATTTGAAATATAAGACAAGTTGAGCAATTGTAATGTACGCATTTCAACACTAATTGTATCAAAGTGAACAATTCAATCAAATAAAAACACCATGCTCGGTCTACAATTTGTGTAAGCTTAGACTTCTAAGCTTATTTAGTCGTATGTGATGTGTGCCCATTGAATTATGTGCAAGCCTGAAAAATCATCAAATCTTACACACAAAAATAAGAAAACAAAACAAAAACACAGTAACCTTACATTCCATGATTCAGAGATAGACTTTTCCCAGTGACGGATTCATAAATATGCTGTGTTGTTTTACGATGAGATCAGGCAATAACCTACACTGTGTATGGCGACGCACACGTCAGTACATGTACACACACACACTGTTTGTTACCGCATGACCCGCACCGTTCCGCTAATATCAGTAATTCCAAAGCCTTTATCATCGCTATCAATAGCAATTTCTGGTTATTCACAACTGCCAAAGCTATATTTATCTTGATTCTGAACTTCACTATCACCGGAATCATCCCCAAAAAGACGATCAATGTCGTCGATATTTTGCGTCGCAAAAATAATATTTACACGCGATGAATTTATTTTTGCTCAGTGTTTCTACTCCATTTTGGAAATATCCGCGTTACGTTTCATCCCATCTAAAATGCCTATTTTTGCACTGACTTCCAAGGAACCTTGAAGGATACCACGAGGCTGTACCAGGCTGTACTTCCGGTTCAATAATTATTGAATTCCGCATTTTTAAAATCAGAAAAAAAAATTATGAAAGGTCAATCTGAATTGATTTTAGAGCCAATAGGAAATGGCGTATTTTGCGCTTTTGACCTCGATCGCCGTTTTTTTTACGAACGATATTTCTAATTGGCCGCTGGGTGAATACTTGGAAAGGGCAGCACACAACTTTATGACGTCACAAGCTGTTTGTTTTGATCGACTAATGAATCAGCGTCAGAGTAGGTGTTAAAGAAAAGAAAACGGTTATTATTTGATACACATAACAAGTTAACAACTTTGTATACATATAATGAATAAGACAAAGGTTCATACTTTGTATTGATCGCACTATCCCTCAATAGAATCACTCATGCATCCCATACCATGATCACTTTCATTACTTATCGACCGTCCCTTGTAATAATATTGGACATACGACACTCAAATAAAAGAATATATTTATCTGCACATGCGTTAACATGATAAATAATTCATTGTATATTCATGACCGTCACCATTTTGGGTGGTTCTCTATCTATAGCCAAGTTTTCGTCTAGTTTGTCTATTGATATTTAATGCAATAATAGAGCCAAACACAAACGGGCAAGTGTCAGGGGCCTGGTACTGCTTTATAGTGTAAAATGTTGAAGAGGGATTAAAATCATGTTCTGACCAGTTCACCCCTCGCTAGTCTAGTGGTTGTGAGACATGCTTTGCAATGCAGAGGTCCATGGTTCGATTCCCACTAGGGCCACTTTTTCAACTGATTTATTTCCTTTTGTCAAAGTTAGGGCTAGAAATATATTCCAAAAAGTGATAGACAGTAATATGGGTATTTCCATTGCTGCATATGAATACATTTAAATACAAGATGATGCTATTATTAGCCCTAACGCCACAAGAATGAAATGAAGGGTACAACTATGAGGGTGAAGAAATGGGTGAAATGGAATGGGGGGGGGGGGGGACCAGCTCTGTCTGATGTTCTGTAAGGCTGAACAAAATAAATTGTTTGTTTGTCAGTAGAGGGTCCTCAAAAGGTAGGGTCAGATTTATTTATTTTCTTCTTTGTTTGCTAGTGGTTGTTCTGGCCCAGGCTAGTATGCCAAATTCGGAAACGTTTCGGCGACGGGTCATAAGGTAACGAAATAATGTGGTTTCCGATAGAACAAAACATGATATGGTGAATCTAAATTACGTAACATGGTGTCAGATGTGGGATTTGATACTGTATGTGACACGCGGGCGGACAAATATTGGAGAAATACGCCGCGCTACGGGTGATGGTTAAGGTGAGGCCTTGGCGTTGAGATAAGCCGCGGGGCGGGGAACTTTAGGCCTTTGGGGTTGAGATATGCCACGGGGTGGGGCGGGGGCGGTGACGAATGGGGGTTGTGTGTAATGATGTAATGTGGTTGGGGGGGGGGCAGGGGGTTAATGAAGAAATATGATGCTAAATTGTGTAACGGATATGCCACGGGGCGGGGGTGGGTGGGGGCGGGATGGTGACGGTTGGGGTATGGGAGGTGGTTAAGGTTTAGGCCTTGGAGTTAAGATATGCCATGGGGCGTGGGCGGGCGGGGGGTCTTTTAATTGAAATTTGAAAACTTTTGAATTAAAACAAAAATGTTTTAAATATTGTTCTATTCCTATGTGTTTCGTTATAAATTTTCAAACACTTATGTTGTTTCATTTTTAGGTGTAGGCCCTACTGGTAGGCCCTACTCCCTAGCGGGAGAGCAGGACGGGCGTCCCGCTAGTATATATAGTACATGAAGTTGTAGCAACAAATACAACGAAACTGCTCGATGGTTTATAGGCCAGAGCGCTATAGTACAGACAGGTATGGTGGAAATCAACAGTTAGGTGGTAGCATCACTGCTGTATAGATATTTAAAGGGACATTAAGCGGTGTTGACATTTTTTATTTTTTTTATTTACTTCAGACTTCAAGATGAACATTAAAAATTGCCAATATTGTTTTTTCTACCAACAAAAACACAGCAAAACTTGATTAAAACAATACCATCGCTATTTATTGAAAAACGCCCTCTATGCAAATATGGTTCACGTTATTTATCACGCGTACTGCAGGGAGATACTGTCTGACATAAAATGCTGATCGGGTATTTATTGAATCGATGTTTTGTTGTACAAAGAGGGCTGAATTTTCTTAATCCTTATAGGTGTAAGTTCATACATGTAATACAATTGTATAAATATACAAATCCCAGTTTTTATCATACATTTTTGTAATTGAGGGCCGATGCCTCCACCGCATCTCTTAATGCCTCTTTAACAGATTGAGCAATGACATGACTAATTTGTCGTTTAAAAGCAGGCAAAGCATCAACATTATAATTTGATATAGGCCTATCGTTGTAGGCATAATGTTGCATGCTGCTTAGCTTTCAAATTGTGATATTATCTAAATGAATGCTTGGACTGTTGCGCCTGTTAAGTTATGTCACTTTCCCGAGGAAAACAAACAGAGTATAGCCCAGGTCCCTTGATGGATGGAAGTCTATGCATTATTCCAGGAGGTACTGCTACCAAAATGAACTTGAATGCCTAGAGATAGACTGAGTGGGTGTATGTTGCCAGCATAGGTTTCAGATGGGGTTTCATGATGTTCATGGTTTTATACGAAAACAAATGTTCACTAAGGCCAAACAAAAAAGAAAATCTGTCTCAGAAACATTGTGCGAAAAAGCTAAGTGCTGTGCGATTTTTTTTTTAAAAATTTTTTTTAGAAAATAGGCTTATGAGGTATGCAATTATTTTTTTTTTTGTTGCTTATCCAAGCTTACAGAGAATTTTTTTAAACTTCAAAATATCAACAACAAAAAATCAACAACAAAAAAAATTTAAAAAAAAAAATTAAAAAAAAAAATCATAAAAAGAAGTTTTTTTAGCCCCCAGCGCATAGACCTACGCGCCGTACCTCATTTCACATACCAATGCGGGCGGGCTTCTGAGACGGACCTTCTTTGTTTGGCCTAATCCTAACGCCCATAGAAGGAATATGTGTGAAAACTACCAGGGGAAAGAAATGGGTGGAATGATAGGGGGAAAACAGATTCTGCATGTAGCTGGGTTTGAACCCGGGTCCCCCTTGCTTGGGAGTCTGTACCTTATTCGCTATGCCAGGGGGGTAGTGCTACCAAAAAAGAACTGTTGGGTTATTTGGGTATGCCTATATCACACACACCATGATCACCCTTGATGATGAGGGAGCATAGGCTTCAAATAGGGTTATGTAGTGTTTGTGGTTTTAATAAGTTCACTAATCCTAGCCTAGATGTAATTGGTGTAAAACTATCATGCGGGAAGAAATGGATGGAATGAGGGGTGGTGGGACAGATTTCATCTGCAGCGGGATTTGAACTCAGTTCCTTCAGTGCACGAATATCTGCCTTAGTTCTCTGCACTACGGGATTGCACTACCAAAACCAACTGTTCGTGCACACATATTGCCTGTTGGGATCAACACTGGAGATAAACTGAGGGCGCTCAACAAACCAATGACCACCCCAACCCATACACACACACCAACACCAGCTGCATGTCAATGCAACTCTAGGGCAAATTATACTCGTAAAATATCCATCCCTATTTATTCCTTTCGAACATATGCACAAGTCGACACTGAACCTCATTGCCGTTCAGTGGTTACTATGGGGAAAAACAAATTCTGCCTGTAGCTGGTTTTGAACCCGGGTCCCCCTTGATTGGGAGTCTGTACCTTGTTCGCTATGCCAGGGGGTAGTGCTACCAAAAAAGAACTGTTGGGTTATTTGGGTATGCCTATATCACACACCATGATCACCCTTGATGATGAGGGAGCATAGGCTTCAAATAGGGTTATGTAGTGTTTGTGGTTTTAATAAGTTCACTAATCCTAGCCTAGATGTAATTGGTGTAAAACTATCATGCGGGAAGAAATGGATGGAATGAAAGGGGAAAAACAGATTCTGCCTGTAGCTGGGTTTGAACCCAGGTCCCCCTGCTTGGGAGTGTGTGCCTAGTTCGCTACACCAGGGGGTACTGCTACCAAAAAAGAACTGTTGGGTTATTTGGGTATGCCTATATCACACACCATGATCACCCTTGATGATGAGTGCGCATAGGCTTCAAATAGGGTTATGTAGTGTTTGTGGTTTTAATAAGTGATGAAGGAATAGAAAAAAAAGTTCACTTATCCTAGCCTAGATGGAATTGGGGTAAAACTAATCAGGCGGGAAGGAATGGATGGAATGAGGAGTGGTGGAACAGATTTCATCTGCAGCGGGATTTGAACTCGGTTCCCTCAGTGCACGAAAATTGGCCCTAGTTCTCTGCACTACGGGATTGCGCTACCAAAACCAACTGTTAGTACATATTGCCCTCCTTGGATCGATACTGGATATAAACTGAGGGAGCTTTAATAGGCTGCAGGCCAAAGAAGATTTTAAGGATATCCCACAATGCATTGCGGGAGCACTAGCCAACTAAGGTTTTTTTTCACATAATACATTTGTGGAGCTCTTAATTTTTAGAAATATGAAAATGGAACACTGAGAACTGATTTATTGTAAACTAGAATCTAAGAGCGCCAACGATGAATGCGCTATGATGCCAAGATTTTGTGCATTTGTCTATGGGAACCTAGACGAATTGGAGACCAGATTAAGGGCATTTTGCAAAAACGTAATGCATTGTGGGGGTGTCTTTAAAATCTTCTTTGGTTGCAGGCAATGGGAGTTCAGTGGTGTACAAATGTTTTAAAGGTTAACAATCAAATAAAGGTACTCACCTTGTAATGAGACAGGTTGGATACTTTAACACAGAATTGAATGTGATGAATTGATGACTGGATTCACTCACAAATCTTGCTCAAACTCAGGGTTAGAAAATAAACAGTGAATTGCACTCATACAAGCATTTCATCTGTAGATGGTTCCTCGCCACATATGCAAGGCTCTGAGCTGTATATTGTTAAATGGAAGAGATATCTATACACTGCTGTAGTAACGTCTGTCAAATGTTAGAAAACAACACTTTATTCACAAGTGTCATTGATAGATGTTACATCACAAGGAGCATTGATGTAAGATGTCGTCTGAAGCCGGGATACATGCTCCTTTTATAAGAGAAATTTGATGCACGCCGAATATTTGGAAAGTCATAGGACCTGGTAAATACAATGTCATTGCAACTACAGCATCCTATGGTATGTTTTAGCTAGAATGGGTGGGGATTAATGGGTCACACTTGGCAGGCACAGTGTAAAAGGGGAAGGCCATCTGGTAACACAAAGGGTTGACATCGAATGAGCTATTCCATTTGGTAGAGGGAGGAGTTACTGGTTAAAAGTCTGGCAGCCTCCGTGCAAAAGGTTGTGTCATTGGGCAAATGGAAGTGGCCATATATGGTATGTTTTCCTGTAGCAGGGGAGGGGGGGGGGGGGGGGGGTGGTACAAGGTAAAACCTGGCAGCCTAAATGCACAAGTGTGTCATAAGCATTCAGAGGTTGCCAAACAGAGTATGTTATGTTTTCATGTTGCAGGGGGGGGGGGGGGCACAGGTTATAACCTGGTAGCCTCAGTGCACATTTGTGTCATAAGCCTTCAGTTTCAGAGGTGGCCAAATAGGATATGTTTTCCTGGTGCGGGGGGGGGGGGGGGGGAGGGGGGGGAGGGGGGTAAGTGATGGAAAAGTGGCCAGCTACCGTAAAAAATAAAAACACACAAATAGCTTTGATCAGTGTATAAGTGTATGTGATGATCCTTCAAATCGTGAAATTTAATATCAGCAAAATGGTTTAAATTCGGCAAACCACTAGTAACCTCTTAGGGACGCACCATTAGATACTCAGGGGGGGGGGGGGGGGGGCATGGAAGTTTTAAAAAAAACACCTTTGCCCACTATCCAGAAGAAAAAAAAACTTTGCCCACCAACCAGGAAGAAAAAAAATTGACCCACTGCTGAGTAAAAAAAAAAATCTGACTCGCCCAACTCAATGGAAAGAAAAACAGTAAAACCTTTAAAAAAAACACTTTGCCGCCTTTGAAAAAATAAACCCTAAATGTTGCGCACTTCGGCGGCGAAAAAAGAAATCCGCCCGACCCCAACTTCCATGCCCCCCCCCCTCAAAATCAAATGGTGCGTCCCTTAACACGAACTTAATTAGTTAGCGCTGGACTGGTTCACTGTCTAGATGAAAGAAAAGTATGTCTGTTGTTTATTCAATGGTTTATTTATTCCCATATGATACTTAGTGGAATAAGTGCACCGCATTTATGTTGCCATATATCCTACCCTTCATTTGTCTCTGAGCAGCTAGCTGTTAGTTAGTTCACTGTCTAGACATTTTTAGACAAGGAGAAAAACACCCTGTTTTGCCTGACCGACACATTTAACAAAACCCAATTCTGTTGAAAATGAAATAAAAAATTCCATTGAAATGGAATGGGGGCGATCCAAGAGAAAGAAGCATGTTTTGTAACCAAGCATCTGTTTCATACCAAAATACCAGGGAAATGGTGTATATGTATTTTTCATAATTCAAACCAAAAAAACAAATCAAAACACCGCAGTCAAAAAATAGTGCAAGAAACCAATAAAGTTGATTTGTGTGCATGGGGGGGGGGGGGGGGGGGGGGGGGTGGATACCGGCTGAAGAACAATCTAGGTATATATGACCTTAGTCAAACAAGATAAGCTAGTCAACCAAGATAAGCTATTAAATGTCTCTGTTGGGAGTAGTAACATCTCTCATCAACTAAACAAATATAGCTTTGACTCCAGCACAGACTGCGGGTACTGTTAGAATAAACTGCATAGGTACATGTAATTTACAAATACTACAAACATGGCAGCCTCCACTTATGTCTAGAAAGACCTAAATGTGTAAATTTTTCCAATAACATGCTAACAAAAAAAATGAAAAGAAGAAAAATAGGGAGAAAAAAAGATTGAATCTATTTTTATTAAAAAAGAAATGTCTTCAACAATTTTTTTTTTTTGGGGGGGGGGGGGAGAAATTTTTAAATAGTGATGATTTTGGCACATACAGATTTTGACATCCCCATGTTCTCAAGCAAGTAGCTGGGCACTGGAGCAAGGGATTGATTCAAATTTGGTATCATTGTAAAGATGAACACATCAGCTTCACATGGAAGTCATGTATAAATGGTGGTCCCGTGCATCGGAAGAGCAATACCCGAGCACGTCAAAAGGTTACAAACTCTTTCGTAAAGAGTAGGGGATCATCCCGGTCTGTATCTGTTCACACATCTAACGGACCCCAATGGAAATAAGCTAATAAGCTTATTGGGTTATCCAGGGTCGTAGGACCCAAATAATATCAAATCAAATCAAATCAAATATATATGACACTTAATGAACATATCCCGCGATATTTGAAAATATTCCAAACTTTTTTTGAGCAGTTTATTTACGTGATTTAGGCTCGATAATTATTTTTCTAACATATAATGCACAGTGTTGTGCTTGCGGGACACCTCCGGTAAAAGTTATTGCTATCTTCTGACGATAGCATTAATAAAGTAATTGAATAAAGCCAGTCAAATTCTCATCATATCTTAACTGTTATTGCTATCGACTGAAGATTATTGCTATCGACTGAAGATTATTGCTATCTACTGAAGATTATTGCTATCTACTGAAGATTATTGCTATCTACTGAAGATTATTGCTATCTACTGAAGATTATTGCTATCTACTGAAGATTATTGCTATCTACTGAAGATTATTGCTATCTACTGAAGATTATTGCTATCTACTGAAGATAGCATTGATAAAGTACTTGAATAGATACATTGTGCTACAAAATAACTGGAGTGTGCCATCAAAAATCCATTTATTTAATAATCTCATTAGATTTTGACCTATTTTGAAGGACACTAACATCAGGCTAGCTAGCTACAACCATGCACAACATTTTGTCTTAATCCAGTTTTGCCATCCAGTGTTGCCATTCAGTGTTGCCATCCTGTTTTTGTGATGGCTTAATAATGACGTCTGTTCAGTGCATGGTAGTGCATTATATCGCCCTCTATTGACTGGATTGTTAGTATACTGTATCCAGGAATGATAGCCAGAATTTTACAAATGTACACTACGTAATTAATCCTAATTGGTACACTTACTGCACATCAATCAATTAATGTTACATTACTGAAACGAATAGATTGGACAGTGATTTATCTAATGGTTTATACTATTTTACGGCATCAATCAATATAATTACTAGCTGTGCCTAGTGCACACCCATTTTAGTTGTACAGTGGATAAGAAATCCATGGGCCATGTCTGATTGGTTTAGGCTGTACTTTTTTAGATCTTTTCATGTTGGTAATCAGGTCTCATGAAGCAGAACTCCAGAAAATGTGGTCCATTTGTAGCTGCTACCTGCATAGATTTCTGTATTGTGCAAGTTCATTACCCAAACCTCATCTCCAGCTACCAGATTCAACAAGACAGAGTTGGTTGCCATGGCGCGATAACCTGACGGTGCTCCTGATGGGGGGTGAATGTAGGCACCCACAATATGAACACCATTTTTAACTAATGAGACATAGGGATAATTGGCATCGCGTCCACAGATGGAAATTGTAAAGAAATAATATCCTGGAATTTGACAGGTGAATTTGTTATTCTGTGTATCATAATTTCCTGCTGCATCGGTTATCACTGTCTCAAAGGTCACAGTTTCACTACCTGCGCTAGTTTGTGGGGTCGTTTTGCGGACTGAGAACCCTGAGAATAATCTTGCTTCCACTTGGTCACCTTTCTCTCCCTTTTGTCCAAGAGATCCAGAGGGCCCATCTAATCCATTTTGTCCAGAGGGGCCTTGGATCCCCACGGGGCCCACTTTCCCAGATGGGCCCCTCATTCCTGGTTCACCTGGAGGCCCTTCCATTCCATTGGGCCCCATCTCGCCGATTTCACCCTCCTCACCTTTCACAGAGAGACCTAGCCCTCCTACTTCTCCCTTGGGGCCTGGGGCACCTAAGGGCCCTGCTGATCCAGGTATACCTGGTATACCTGGAATGCCCCCAGGGCCCTGACAGCAGTTGTTACTTGATGTGGACGTGTCCTCGGGCACCACTTGGCTAAATGTTGGTGATACAATGAGTATGAGTATGGTGGAGATGGTGCGTAGTACAAACATTGTAAATCTGAAATGTACAAGAAAACAAATCAAATTATTAGGCAAATTTAGGAAGTTTGGCTTCCTTCTATCCCCTCACATTTCTTGAAAGAAAAGGTAAAGGTTTTATATGATACATACCAACTTTGTACATGAATAAGACAACAGTTTATACTTTGTATTGATCACACTATCCCTCATTAGAATCACTCATGCATCCCATACCATGATCACTTTCATTACTAATTGACCGACCCTCGTAATATTATAGGACATAAGACACAGGTGTTAATTCATTGTATATTCATGACCGTCACCGTTTCGGGTGGTTCTCTATCTATAGCCAAGTTTTCGTCTAGTTTGTCTATCGATATTTAATGCAATAACCAAGTCCAAAAAGTGAATAGTAACCCAGGGTAGACAGTAATGTGGGTATTTCCATTGCTGCATATGAATACATTTAAATACACAATGATGCTATTATTAGCCCTAACGCCACAAAATTGTTGTGTTGCCTCAGCGACCGACCCTTAAATCTCAAAAATCAGTGTCACAATTTTTGTTCTTCTTTTTGTTCTTCTTTTTGTTCTTCTTTTTTTCCATATCAGATGGTATAATTCTGTTTTGTGACCCCTGGTCAAGGACACTTTCATGCAGCCATTTTATCACAGCATTAGAGTGCTGTGTTCAAGCTTTAGCACTTATGACATCCCACCAAGCCATCTCTTGACCATGTACCACTGTAATGAAAATATCCATCCTAGATTTTCTTCTAATAATGTTCCTGATTGGTTCTCTGACTGGTATAAAAGCAGCGTTGGTCACACTCTAATGCACTCTCACAGTGCCTGTTGATGGTGTCTGAGCTCCACATAGCTGTACATGTATTGTTGTACAGTCTCGCACATATAATGTATGATTAAATGTGAAACTAATATTGGAAAAGTAGGCCTACCACTATGAAAACTCTCTCATTGCTTGCGTGGTAGATTTCGATCGTGACAGGAGCATGCGCAGATGCGATTTTTGTGTAAGTGGTCTGTGATTTTGTCAATATTATATTTTTACTGTGATTTGTCGATCTGCATTAAATGCAAAAAGTAACAACGCCCCCGGCTGGACTCGAACCACCAACCTTTCGGTTAACAGCCGAACGCGCTAACCAATTGCGCCACGGAGGTGATTATTACTAGACTGTTTTGGTTTGTCATGTTCACCCGTACACTTCCCCGTACACTTTCTTGCAAAGTCGGGCATCGTTTTTTCTCAAATGTTGCTTGCATATTGCCTTTGCTGTCGCCTTTAATACATGTGCTGTTACTTGAACTTGGAACCAACGTTTAATTTGAACTGTCTATTTTCAATAAAAAAATACTCCAATACGGGAAAAAAATCAGAAAAGCTCACAGACAACAAATAAGAACATCATTTTACTCGACCTAGAATTTCAATCAACGGATTTCAATCATCGGCAAAACCCGATGATGTGAGTGACGTCATTTAATGAGCTCATTAGCATAATTTATGTCCGTGAAATATACAATAGGGTTTTGGTAGTGCCTACTCAACCCAAAGGGAGCAAAATAAATAAATGACTTGAGTAATATCAGCGTGTTTACATTCCTGCTTATTTATGACTGCATATTAAAGGCATATTATGTGATCTTTTCCAGGGGGCACCCTCTATTCATGATTTTTTTTTAGGAAGTAGATTTTCTTGCAGATTTACATTTCTGATCATAAATTATAAATATGATCCAAGTTACAGAGCGATACGATGCCAAATTACTTCAAAATCATGGTTTTAGAACGGAATTTTTAGTGAAAATAAACTGTCCTGCTAGCAGGAAAGTTTATTTTCAATCTAAAAACCATGATTTTGAAGTAATTAGGAATCCTATTGTTGTGTTACTCGGAATATATTTATGATTTATGATCAGAAATGTAAATCTGCAAGAAAATCCACTCTCTAAAAAAATCATGAATAGAGGGCGCCTCCCTGGAAAAGATCACATAATATGCCTTTAAATAATAACATTGTGTGACACCAGCTAACCGGTACAATGCATTTTGTTTTTAAGGAGTGAGTGTGTCTATTACAGATCCGGTCTATTATATGGGCCCTTTCGGAAATTGTTTAATATTCGAATGAATGGAAAGGTCTGCAATTTATGTGAGAGATGATGAAAAACAACGGACCTAATCTCATTGATTTTGATGATGACAAAAATTAATTAACTTTGGGCAATGATGGGTACTAATCATTTCAGGACAGCCTGAAAGAACATGAGTGGAATTACAATACTAATTGATACATTGGTATACATTAAAATGATAATAAATAAATAAAACCGCTGCTGAAATGTAAAAATAAAACTACCACCATTTTAGAAAGGATTCACTTTAGCTTACTACTTGTAAATTACACCTATTTTTTATATTTTTAATAAAAGATACTTGAAATGTCATTTCTATCATAGAAAAATGGTACTGATAGTACCAAATGTTTAGCATTATTGTTTTTAAATCATTAAAAATAAAGTAATACATCAAATAAATCACTACAAAATAAAAAATAAAGCCATTGCTGTTTGAAGGATTCACTTTAATAGCTACTCCTGATTTTTGTACTTCTTGCACTTTCACTGTGCTGTCGATCAGACTCGCAATTTTTCACACATCTTTATCAAGGTGTGTTTGATATTATGATAATATTCATCAAAATGTGACCATGAAACCATTGACTCGAGAAATTTATATTTTATTCCACTGCCTGATTCCATGCTGAACACATGTGTCAGACGATGCAAAAAGCTGCTGAATTCGGCAACCGTGACACTTCACTATGCATGGCATTGTAGTGTATAATTGTAAACGCCAACGGAGGGAATTAGATAAAACAAAGAGTTGCCTGAAGTTGTATAAAGCAAAAGGCACTCATCTTCTTATATATTCAGTGGATATTTTATTTTGGTAAGGGTTCTGCCGGGTAATAATATCATAGGCATTAGTGTAGTACTATAGACACTTTCACTCTGAAGGCGAAGCTGAGCTATCATTTAGGGATTAAAGGAGGGGTCCCACAAGCGATATTATTTACCGTAAGCAACATTTGATACCTTGACGGAATAAAGCGTAAAGTATACATGATGAGACTGATTGTATTCATGTATACAGTGTATGCCCAAATGTTGTTTACGGTTAATAAATACGCGTCCCGCAAGCACAACGTTGTGCATTATACGTTTGGAAAATAATTATTGAGCCCAAATCGCGTAGTTATATAGATCCAGACATGACAAAAACGAATACAAATTGTCATCTCTCAACATGGAACTTTTAAAATTTGCGGCATTCGAAAGTCACGGCGGTGTCTATGACGTCATGTTTATACAATGCATTTGGGCAAGTTTCAGCACCAATAAACATGACGTCATACACTCCGGGACTTTCGATTGCGGCGAATTTGAAAATTGCATGTTAAAAGGTGCCAGTTTTTATTCGTTTTTGTCTTAAGTATGATGTTTTGTTCTTATAACTATGCGATTTGGGCTCGATAATATTTTTTCTTACATATGTTGTTCTTGCGGGACACCTCTTGAAAGAAAGAAACTTTATTATCATTTTAATGCATCAAAACAAATGACGCATTCTAGTTTTAATATTCTTAGGCTTTGACAAAGAGAGAACAGCTATTCTTTTTATTGATTAACTTTAATAGTTTCGGACCTTCAATTATGTGCTATGAGTTAGGCAGGAATCTATGTAATATTTGTTGAGCAATGTCCAATTAGCAAAAAACTGACCCTATTGGCTCAAATTGAATTGTGAAGCTTGAAGTAAACACATTGTCAATTGGGTGAAACTTGCGTGAAGCTTAACCTATGGAAAAAAGTCAAAAGTGAAGCTTCAACTATGTAAATAATTTGAATAGTGAAGCTTGAACGATAAAACAGTGGGATAATGGTGATGTTTCACCTAAATTTTCGGTGAAGAAAGTGAAGTCTTGACCTTATAAATATTTGGCTCAGGTGAGCGCTTGAGGAGGGTGGGTCCAAGCTGTGAATTGACGCCTGCATTAACAATCAAAATAATGTACTCACCTTGTAACGAGACAGGTTGGATCTTACACAGAGTTGAATGTGACGAATTGATGACTGGATTCACTCACAAATCTCGCTCAAAGTTAGGATTAGAAAATAAACAGTGAATTGCATTCATACAAGCATTTCATCTGTCGATGGTTCCTCATGGAAGATATATCTATACACTGTAGTATGAAGTAGTAATGTCTGTCAAATGTTAGAAAACTACACTTTATTCACTAGTGTCATTGATAGATGTCGCATCACATGGAGTATTGATGTAAGATGTCGTCTGAAGCCGGGATACACCCTCCTTTTATAAGAGAAATTTGATGCACTCTGAATACTTGGAAAGTCTTAGCACCAGTAAATACAATGTCATTGCAACCTATTATGGTATGTTTTACCTGGAATGGGTGGGCATTAATGAATCAATATTGACAGCCATAGTGTAAAAGGGGAATGCCATCATGTAACAGAAAGGTTGACTTCAAATGAGCTATTTCAACGCCCCCCCCCCCCCCCCCCCACCCCCATGGAAGTCATGACCTTAATCTTCCACACAGGGAGTGTAGATTTCAGATGGAGTCATCCATGCAGGTAACCCCATTTGAAATTTACTCTCACACCGTGGGGGGGGGGGGGGGGGGGGGGGGGTTCAAATGGAATTGCCCAATCTAGTAGAGGCAGCCTCAGTGTAAAAGGGATACATCTTGGGCAACAGAAGTGGTCACGGTATGTTTTCCTGTTGCATGGGGGGGGGGAGGTAAAACTTGGCAGCCTCAATGCACAATTATATCATAAGCATTTAGAAGTGGCCAAACTAGGGTATGTTATGTTTTCCTGTTGCAGGGGAGGGGGAGTACAAGGTCGTGTCATAAGCCTTCAGTTTCAGAGGTGGCCAAATAGGGTATGTTATATTATGTATGTTTTTCTGTTGGATGGGGATTACAAGGTAAAACCTGGCAGCCTCAGTGTACAATTGTGTCATAAGCCTTCAGAGGTGGCCAACTAGGGTATGTTATGATTTCCTATTTGGGGGGGGGGGGGGGGGGGGGGGTACAGGTTTAAATGTGGCAGTCTCAGTGTATTTCTCATGTGCCAAGTGAGGAGTGCCAAATGTGCCGACATGAAACTTTTCAGCTGATTTCCAACTTGTCTATGGTGGATGAATCATGAAAGTATGCATTTTATTTTATTTTGAGTCCAATTTGATACTCCACAATGCTTCACGCTTTCATACATGCAGGGGCGTAGCAAAGTACCAAAAGGTGGGGCGGCCATTTATGTTGAAAACTGTTACGGTAATTGAGCTGGTACCATCTAAGCGGTGCACTAAGCGGTGCACAGCACCGCCCTCCGAGCTATGCTCGGACAGGGGGGTGTCTGAGGGGGGAAGTAGAACATATTTCAATTTTCGAACTCATTTGGTGCGATCTGGTGTATACTTTTGACCAACATTTTATCGAAAAGCCACCTCTTCATTTCCAATAAATATTTAGTTTTTTTTATCAATGCACGAAAGAAGTTGAGCATAACTGATCATATTCTTGATTTAAGTATAGATGGTTTAAAAGCTCGAACAGGGGGGATGTGCCACCTCAGAATTGGATTTGTTTTTAACTTTCGAACCCATTTGGTGCGATTTGGTGTTTACCTTTTGACCAATATTTTATTGAAAAGCAATCCCTTTCCCCCGTTTCTTCTCTTTTTCTTCTTCTTTCTTTGCAAAAAAGTGGGGTGGCCATGGTCGCCCCTTGTGAAGCGCCTGCATACATGCGCAGTGAGTGCTCATAACTCAAACAATCAGGAAAGTGTGTTTCGATATTTCGATCAGTCTAAAAGTAGGTGTTCCGATAAATCACCTTTAAATGGATCCTTGAGCAACCATTCAAAGGTGTCACGGTGTCAATGGGTCCTCAGACGAACATCCAAAGGTGACAAGAGTAAATTGACACCTTACAGGCGTCACCTTAACACTACTGATGGTGTCATTTGACACCTGAAGAAATGGGTCCTCAGGTGAACATCCAAAGGTGTCAAGAGCAAATCTACACCATCTAGGTGTCATGGCACACTGTAAAGGTGTCTTCCTGTCACCATTGGATATCCGCCTGAGGACCCAAATTTTAACACCCATTTTGGTGTCAAATGACACACAATTTTTTTCTTCAATGTAACTCACAAAGACAAATCAAATATTTTCAGTTATTTTTTCAAACATTAAATGCGAAATAATGTTGACTCAAAACAATGTCATTATTACACAAATTTAGCAACAACAACAAATTTGGCTTTTGTGATAGTGGGACTCAGCTCGGACTAGATTGTTGACCATTTTCAATAGTGAGATTCAATAGATCTTAGGCGCATGAAAGTCAATTGCGAATTTCCCGTTACTTTTTTTTCTTCAAAGTGATGAGGCGACTTTTTCATTATTCATTATTCATTATTTGATCAGATTTCATTATTGACATGTAAATGCATGTTTGATCAACCCATATTGAATTTAAATAATATAAAAACATGTTTTTAAGGTGTTTTTGCAGAAAGGAATAAATGTATCAAAATAATGTTCACGGAAGGTAGGTTTACGATTAAAAAAGCCTTGCTTATGAGCCTAGTTCTCAAAATTCATATTTTAAGAAAGTGAAAAATGTGTTCAAATTGATAAAACTGGCAACAATTGTGTTTAAAAATAAATAATGAATTTTTTGGGAAATTTTGACGCGGGTGAAAAAAAGTGATGCGGGCGGGTAATGGGAAACTCGATATCGACTTTCATGCGCCTTATAAGAGAAAATATAACAACTCTTGTTCGGTTTATACGCAAATGAGCATAAAATATGTTTACCACACCAACTTCAACCAACGTAAATTCTTTAGAAAGCTAATGAGATAACCTGTCTGCCTCATTAAAAAAATATGTGAATTTTTCGCACAGATTTTAAGATAAAATCCCGAAGTTGAGTACACTTTCTTTTAACTCAACTCTGTAGTATCTGTGATGAATTCCTATAAAAGCTTCTCTCTCCCACGTTTATCCACTGTATATATAAATCATCAGAGTTCAATCATGGTTCAATTTACTATTACCTGATTATGTCATGTTGGTTATGAAGTCCTGTTTCCAAGTAAAGGTGAATGTGAAGGTGAAGTTCCAGTCAAAGGACAAGGTTCCCAAAGGAGTAAAGTAATTCCTTAAAAACTCATTATCAAGGGCCCCCGGAACTGGGTCAAGTCAAGAAGGTGGGTGGAAGGACATCATACCATATTATGACTGTTATATTAAGAAGTACACTAGTACAATTCCCATTAATTAACATGTTCTAAGAAACCACCCTTTAGTTTTGTGACTATTGTGCACTTCCTGTTTTTCTGTATATTAGGCATGGGACTTTCCTCTGTATCTTTCACTTTTGTACTCTCCGTCTGTGGAGGAACCCAAATTTATTACCAAAAGATGGCAAATACAAACCTAGGCTATATACAAATTCACCTTATCCCACGTTCGTAGGTGACCTTTTAAATGAGTAATTCCATCCCAGAGTTAGACTGAAAGCCCTGTATAAATGAATTGGGAATTTCCTAATTCTACCAAAAGAGGGCACTATTTTCTTTATTGCCTATTATAGTTTAGCATACCAGTTCAATAACTTTAAATGGATAAACAATACATTTTGAGTGCATAGTTTCCCATAAAATAAGTTGCTGCCAGACACGAGCAATTCGAACTTGTGATTGGCCTAAAGGAACCAAGACAAAGGCCGTCTGAAAAAGCCATGGAAAAATGAACTGGCAATCCTGTGCTTGAGCAACTCAGAATTATGTTAGACAAGCAAAATAATTCTTTTATTGTTCTATATTGTTTTATCACACTCTTGATAAAATATTATACATTTAATCCTAAAATACAGTTTTAAATGTGTAATTTATAAAGATCCAACTAAATGTTATGTGTGTAGCATTTAACTATACACAACACATTGATCCTGGTTTTTATTCCATTTGCTTTATCTTGTCTAGCATTGTTTCCCATTTAACTAAAAAATGTGTTTTCATTCAACATAAATATTAGTGTTAATTTTATAAAAAGGCTAATGATTTCAAATAGTTTGTTTCCCGTTACCCGCCCGCATCCAATTTTCTTATAAATTTCCAAAAATGTTCATTATTTTTCTGAAAATTAAATCTATCTAACAGTTTTTAAGCAATAATCTAATTGTTAAGCTCTCAAAATACTGGGCATGCCCTACTGTTGATTTTAATGGACAGTGTGGCACAGCATATGGCTCATAATGAACAATTTAGCATTAGTACCACATTATGTTTCTGACATTTTTTATCAGGTACTTGGAATAATTAACACACTTTAAATTTGGGTTCCCCCACGACGAGGAGTACAAAAAGTAAAAACTAAGCACTTTTTGGATGCATGTGCCATAGTCTATATATACCTCTGTCCCTTAATAGTTAAATTATATATTTAAAAAAACCGTCTTCACTTTCTTTTTTATCCAATTTCTAGGTAGTTCATATCCACAATAGTGACAAAGTAACTTTCAGGCATTGGTACCCACTCAAGTGCTCAGCTGAAACACGCTCATAGAAGAAATTGCTTTCCTGACATTGGCATATAATAATAATTAATCTTGAGTTACAGTATGATTGATTTCTATCGCTTTGGTCGATAGCTCAATATTGACAAAATTTAGACGTATGAATGTTTCATGCAACTTCCAGATGTCAAACACGTTTTGATATTGTGTCCTCATCAACAAAACTCATTCATTATGTATGGGGCATTGCAAGCTTGCTCTTAACAGGTATATCTAGTTTTCTTACAGTTAATACAGGCGAAGTATAGACAAACATTTCTGAAATAAATAAATATGTTACAAATGTTCTATAACATCTGAGCGTTTCCCATTGAGTAACATCTATCAATGATTTAAATAGGTACTACCATATTTGGGTTTGCTATATACTGGTGAGATCATTGATTTGCAAATTGTGGGTAAGTAGAATTGTACGATTTGTTTGAATATTGCTATCTACAGAAGATAGCATTGATAAAGTACTTTAATAAAGCCAGTCAAATTCTCATTATATCTTTACTGTTATTGCTATCTACTGAAGAAAGCGTTGATAAAGTACTTCAATAAAGTCAAATTGTCATCATATCTTAAAGGTAGATGTTCCGATTTTCAACTTGAAGTTTTCTATTCTACATGAAAGGTCATCCTTAAAAACGTTGTGTCCCAAAATTTGAGATGCATAGCTATTATGGTTCTTATTTTAGATGCACAAGATGCTGTGAACTGTACCCATTGAGTAGTACACAAACTATACCGGTGGTAACCACCATTCGCGGTAATTCAACGCTATTTCGTCGATTTCTCTGTCATTATGCCGAATTAGGCCGTCAAATTTCAGTATGATGATGAGAAAAATATGAGCTTTCATATGATATGAAAATCTCCGTATGTTTGAAATAATTCTGTGTTACGAAAATGTGATCGGGTCATCTACCTTTAACTGTTATTGCTATCTACTGAAGATAGCATTGATAAAGTACTTTAATAGATTCTCAAAATAACTGAGGTGTGCCATCAAAAATTCATTTATTTAGTAATCTCATTCGATTTTGACCTATTTTGATGGACACGTTTCACGTTTTCTGGCATGCCTGTTCACCATTTAGGCAGGTGCTTACGCCCCGGGCACTATTTAGGTCGATAAATTAAAAATATCGTATTTTATCATTGTAGGTGCAACGGATAGGTCCCACTTGTTCATTTAAATACAAACATACCATCTCCGGAGAAACAAATTGCCCGAAAACTTCACATTTACAAGCCTAGTCTTCGTGCTTTTCCGGAACTATTATAGGATTACACGAATTGCGCATTGATTTGGTGTGGTGCTCTCATAATGACATCTGCTCAGTGCATGGTAGTGCATTATATCGCCCTCTATTGACTGGATTGATAGTATACTGTATCCAGGAATGATAGCCAGAATTGTACAAATGTACACTATGTAATTAATCCTAAGTAGTACACTTACGACACATCAATCAATGAATGTTACATTACTGAAACAAATAGATTGGGTAGTGATTTATCTATAGATGGTTTAAACAATTTTACAGCATCAATCAATATAATTACTAGCTGTGCCTAGTGCACACCCATTTTAGTTATATAGTGGATAGGAAATCCATGATGGGTCATGCCTGATTGTTTTAGGCTATGCTTTTTAGATCTTTTCATGTTGGTAATCAGGTCTCGTGAAGCAGAACTCCAGAAAATGTGGTCCAGTTGTGGCCAGATACTGCATAGATTTCTTGAGTACTGTGCCTGTTCATAACCCAAACCTCATCTCCAGCTACCAGATTCAACAAGGCAGAGTTGGTTGCCATGGTGCGATACGTTGACGGTGCTCCTGGTGGGTAAATGTAGGCACCCACAATATAAACACCATTTTTAACTAATGAGACAAAGGGATGATAGGCATCTCTTGCACAGATGGAAAATGTAAAGAAATAATATCCTGGAATTTGACAGGTAAATTTGTTACTCTCTGCATCATAATGTTCTGCTGCATTGGTAATCACTTTCTCGAAGGTCACAGTTTCACCGCCAGTTTGTGGGCTAGTTTTGAGTACTGAGAATCCTGAGAACAATCTTGCTTCCCATTGGTCACCTCTCTCTCCCTTTTGTCCAAGAGATCCAGAGGGCCCATCTAATCCATTTTGTCCGGAGGGGCCTTGAATCCCCACCGGGCCCACTTTCCCAGATGGGCCCCTCATTCCTGGTTCACCCGGAGGCCCTTCCATTCCAATGGCCCCCATCTCGCCGATGTCACCCTTCTCACCTGTCACAGAGATTCCTATCCCTCCCTGGGGGCCAGGTGAACCGGAGGGCCCTGCTGGTCCAGGTATACCGGGTATACCTGGCAGGCCCCCAGGGCCCTGACAGCAGTTGTTACATGTTGTGGACGTGTCCTCAGGCACCACTTGGCTAAATGTTGGTGATACAATGAGTATGAGTATGGTGGAGATGGTGCCTAATGCAGACATTGTAAAGCTTGTCTGAAATATACAACAAAATAAATCAAATTATTAGGCAATTAGACATAATAAACGTCCCATGCCTTTTATAATGACTCTACTCTCCCCGGATTCGTGGCAAATTTTTAGATACTTGGCTTCCGGAAGTTTCTATCCACTCACATTTCTTTAAAGAAAAGGAAAAGTTTTTATATAATATAATATTCTTTGATATAATATCATATAAAAACTTCATACTTTGTATGGATCACACTATCTGTCAATAGAATCACTCATGCATCCCATACCATGATCACTTTCATTATTTATTGACCGACCCTCGTATGTGGGTATCCATAAAAGGATCTCTCATTTTCCATCTAAACGCTGTAAACTTTTTTACTGGTAATAGATAATAGGAGTGTTTATAAGCTATAAACCGTACATAATTGACCAAGATATGAGCAAAAACACAGCAAATCCAGGGCTTTTTCAGACTGTTTCTACGAGCCAGTGTTTGTTTATCTTCATGCGTACTGCAGCCATGCAGTCGGCGCGCGTAACACATCTTGCATCGTGAAAATAGACATGGTCGTGAAGAAATACGCTGTGCTACGGGAGATGGCTAAGGTTAGGCCTTGGGGTTAAGATAAGCCCTGGGGACGGGGGAGGGGTGAAGTAATGTGGTTTGGGAGATAGGGGGGTTAATGAAGAAATATGGAATAAGCGAGGGTCATGAGGTAATGAAATAATGGAGTTTCTGATAAGAACAAAACATGGTATGGTGAATCATAGGGTGAATCTAAATCACATAGATGGTGTCATATGTGGGAGACACTGTATGTGGTAGTCCTGATTATTTACGAGATTTAAATGGTACTAAATTGCGCAACTAAACCATGGGATATAGCTTGGGGTCATGACAGGTCAAAATATTATAGGCCTGCATTATATTTACTCATGTATGTGATATGGGGTAATGACGGAAAACATTCAAATCAAAATGTCAGGAATGTATTCTTAAATATTTTGTGAAAATATTTGTATAGCCTACTTATAATCTTTTTAAAAATTTGTAGATGTCTATCTGGTAGGCGCTGATTACTAGCGGGAGCCTGTTTGAAGAACGGGCGTCCTACTAGTACATTTAAATATACAATGATGCTATTATTTAGCCCTAATGCCCCAAGAATGGAATGAAGGGTACAACTATCATGATGGCAGTGATATTCTAGAGTCTATTTGGCCATCACGAGACAGTGACGTATCTGTGTATTCTACTAATTGCAGCACATAACATGCTCGACTACTCAAGGCGCTGGCGTAAATACATGTGAGCGTTGAAAGACGGAAAATATATAGGCATGCGTAAAAGCTGCGCCCGTTAAGTTACATCACTGTCCAGAGGGAGACAAATAGAGTATAACACAGGTCCCTGGATTGAACTCTATATAAAAATTCCAGGAGGGACTGCTATCAAAAAGAACTTGAATATCCAGTGATAGACTGAGGGGTATATATTGCCAGCATAGGTTTCAGATGGGGTTTCATGATGTTCATGGAAAAAAGTTGTTCACCAAGGCCAAATTAAATTAATTGTTTGTCTCAAAGCTCCTCTCCTGTTGTAAAACTAATGCGGAATGCGGTTTTTTTTCAAGTTTTTTTTTGTTGTCAAGATTTTTTTTTCAAACTGGGATTCTGTGAAAGAGCCCCAAATTGCTTGATCTATAAATAGTTTAATGTTTTACACACACATAGAATGACAAATAAACATTTTTAAAGTCTTCTGTTTTATTTCCTGTTTGTAAATGTTGTCTTTCTTTTACAATAATTGTGCTTAAGGCTACTTGAATATATTACTGTAAGTTGTAAAGACTCTCAACCACATCTGGTGAAGAAACCACCCAAAGGTGGTTTCTTTAGAGATTATTTTTACTTTCAATATGACTGCCGAATCCTTGACTGAATTCTTCACTGTCTGTCATATGGAAAACAAACCAGGGCCGGCTGGCTGTTAAATTTTACACAAGATCCCCAGTGCCTTTTGCTCCAATCCGGTTACAACCAAGGTTCGCGTATATTAAAGATTAACTAGCATATTGAACCATGATTGAACTGAACGGTATTTTAAACAAGTGTCCGATATCAATTTAAAAATTGATATTGGACACTTGTTTACCAAATATACCGTATACTTCACGAATTTTGAAGAGTCTCTTTACCAAGTGCTCAAATGACAATGCATTGCTCGATACGGTTTCATGCGTGCGTAGGAGGTCGCAGGGTGAGTGGAAGGTATTAAAAATATGAACGTAAATTAAAATCTGAACAAATCGGTGTCAAACTTGGGGATATTTTGCGGGGTTTTTTTTAGGAAAAAAAAAGAAAAGAAGAGAAAAATAAAATAAAATTTCAATATTTATGAAAATCTAACGCGCATGAATTTACTAACGCGCGCGGGAGCTTTGAGACAAACAATTAATTTAATTTGGCCTAATCGTAATGCCCATAGAAGGAATATGTGTGAAAACTACCAGGGGAAAGAAATGGGTGGAATGATAGGGGGAAAACTGATTCTGCCTGTAGCTGGGTTTGAACCCAGGTCCCCCTGCTTGGGAGTGTGTGCCTAGTTTGCTACACCAGGGGGTACTGCTACCAAAACATAACTGTTGGGTTATTTGGGTATGCCTATATCATACACACCATGGCCACCCAGGATGAGGGAGCATAGGCTTCAAATGGGGTTTTGTAGTTTACATGGTTTTAAGGGATAAAGGAATACAAAAAAAGTTCTCTAATCCTAGCCTACATGGAATTGGGGTAAAACTATCAGATGGGAAGGAATGGGTGGAATGAGGGGTGGTGGAACAGATTTCATCTGCATCAGGATTTGAACTCGGTGCACGAAAATCTGCCCTAGTTCTCTGTGCACTACGGGATTGCGCTACCAAAACCAACTGTTCGTGCACACATATTGCCCTCCTTGGATCGATACTGGATATAAACTGAGGGAGCTCAGGCTACCGTCCAAAGAAGATTTTAAGGATATCCCACAATGCATTGCGGGAGCACCAGCCAACTAAGGCTTTTTCACATGATGCATTTGTGGAGCTCTTAAGCTTTACCAATAAGAAAAAGGAGCACTGAGAACTAATTTATTGTAAACTAGAATCTAAGAGCGCTAACGATGAATGCGCTATGATGTCATGATTTTGTGCATATGTCTATGGGAACCTAGACGAATTGGAGACCAGATTAAGGGCATTTTGCAAAAACGTAATGCATTGTGGGGGTGTCTTTAAAATCTTCTTTGGCTGCAGGCAATGGGAGTTCAGTGGTGTACAAATGTTTAAAGGTTAACAATCAAATAAAGGTACTCACCTTGTAATGAGACAGGTTGGATACTTTAAACACAGAATTGAATGTGAAGAATTGATGACTGGATTCACTCAGAAATCTCGCTCAAACTCAGGGTTAGAAAATAAACATTGAATTGCACTCATACAAGCATTTCATCTGTAGATGGTTCCTCACTACTTATGCCAAGGTTCCGCACTGTATGTTGTTAAATGGAAGAGATATCTATACACTGCTGTAGTAATGGCTGTCAAATGTTAGAAAACAATACTATATTCACAAGTGTCATTGATAGATGTTGTATCACATGGAGTATTGATGTAAGATGTCGTCTGAAGCCGGGAGACATGCTCCTTTTATACAAGAATTTTGATTCACACTGAATATTTGGAAAGTCATAGGACCTGGTAAATACAATGTCACTGCAACTACAGCATCCTATTATGGTATGTTTTACCTGGACTGGGTGGGCACTAATGGGTCACACTTGGCAGCCATAGTGTAAAAGGGGAAGGCGATCTGGTAACAGAAAGGGTTGACATCGAATGAGCTATTCCATTTGAAATCACCCCTCCCCCTATGGAAGACATGACATTAATCTTCCACACAGGGAGATTTCAAAATGGAGTCACCCATGTAGGTAACCCAATTTGAAATTCACACTCCCTGTGGAGAAGATTAAGGTAATGTCTTCCATAGGGGAGGGGGGGGGGGGGGTATTTCAAGTGGAATAGCCCAATCTAGTAGAGGGAGGAGTTACTGGTTAAAAGTCTGGCAGCCTCCGTGCAAAAGGTTGTGTCATTGGGCAATGGAGGTGGCCATGTATGGTATGTTTTCCTGTAGCAGGAGAGGGGAGAGGAGGGGGGGGGGGGGGGGGGGGTACAAGGTAAAACCTGGCAGCCTCAATGCACAAGTGTGTCATAAACAGTAAGTTGTGTTTTCCTCTTGCAGAAGGGGAGGCACAGTAAATGCGAAACAATGTCATTATTACACAAATTTAGCAACAACAACAACAATAAAGTGGCTTTTGTGATAGTCGGACTCATTTCGAACTAGAGTGTGGGCCGCTTTCTATAGTGGATTTCAATATAGATCTCATAAGAGAAAATATCGCAAATCTTGTTCGGTTTATAAAATGTTTCCTTTTACGCAAATTAGCACAACATATGTTTGCCACAACCAATTTCAACCAACTACAATTCTTGAGAAAGCTAATGAAAGCTAACCCGTCTGCCTCAATAAAAAATCGGTGAAATTTTTGCCCAGATATTAAGATATGAAATCCCAAAGTTGAGTACCAGGCCTTCACGTTTGAGGCGTGCGAGTGCGATCGCACGCCATCGCACGCCTGAAATGGTTTTGAGAAGAGCGATTTATTGCACGCCTAAAAAAATAAAAATATTCTTTTAAATTTTTTAATTTTTAATTTTTTCTTCTTCTTTTTCTTAAGTCAAAAATAGGACCTTAGACGACTCGTATTAGACCCTTAATAACCCACATAATACCCCTTGACCCACACCATTAGGGATAATAACTCCTAACCTCTAAGATCTTATACTAAATTATTCTTATCAAAAGTATGATTTTTTCAACACTGAAAATGAAAGTGTATATATACATACATTAACATACAGGTTTACTTGTCTTAACAGTTAGCCCCAGGAATGGCAAATCTACCTTATTTTGTTGTTGATTAATGTAGATTAATTACCCAGGACTCGCTCCCAACCTTACGCCATGTGCAGTTTGCTTTGATTCCACGATCCCGATTTGGTCATAAAACCTAATTTTTTTGAGGAGTGCAATTTATGGCACACCTACAGCACACCTCAATGTTTTGAGGAGTGCGATTTAAAGCACACCTTCAATTTTCAAACGTGAAGGCCTGAGTACACCTTTTGTTTTAACTCGCCCTGTACAAACACAGTCAAAGGCACATGCAAGAACGATGTTGTGTCTTTGTTTGTTACTGGGGAAGGGGCAGATAAATGTTTTGATTGATATTGCACTACAGTCATCAAAAAAAGAAACTATACAGGTAATAAATGGACTTTTAACTCTAAAAATATATATCCTACCTAAAAATAATAAATCATAAAGTTGTTGAGAAATTTATCTTCTTGAATATGAGATATTGCACGCTAGGATCGGTTGAATATTGAAGAAGTGACAATCCAAAATGTAAGGTAAAGTCACAATTTCATTTTCACATTTTACATTTCAACACGGGAGAGTATGACAGGTAGCGTGTGTGTGGCGTATTGATCCATCGGAACAATATGGCCGACTGTCCATCCTTCGCATGCATACCCCAATTGCACTACCGGTAATCGATATTGGTACCCGTAGATGGGTCCGCGTGTTAATAGAAAATAAAAATGTGAAGATGAAAATCGGACCTCACCTTATATTGTGGAGTGTCACTTCCTCAATAATCATCTGATCCTAGCGTGCAATATCTCATATTAAAGAAGATGAATTTCTCAACAACTTTATTATTTAATATCTTTAGGTAGGACATATATTTTTAGAATTAGAAGCCCATTTATTACCTGTATAGTTACTATTTTTGATGACTGTATGTACTATGTTTGATTGGAACAAACACAGTCGAAGGCAACCCTATCTGCAAATTGAGAGTTGTGTAAGGATGATGTAGCATCTTTATTACTAGGGAAAGGGGAGAGATTTTTTTGATTGATAGTACGCCATAAATGGGTTTGCACTATGTACTATGTTTGAATGGTACTGTCGAGATCTGGGATCGTGTATTTAGAGTAATTAGGCTTATTTGTAGGAAGTAATTGGAAGTGGCTTTATAGGCCTACAGCTGTGTCAACACTATTAAGTCTTGGTTAATCCCCTGAGATAATCTGGTGCCATGGGGTACCTTTCCTTTGACCATCAATCTCTATTGTTATTTGTTAAGTGTCATCTTCTTTTGTTGTAGTTAAGTGTCATTATCAACATTTGTTAAGCTGTCTAGTACTTAGACCTCCCACTATAGTAACTGTTGCCAGGGTGTAAATTGCAGTGGATTAATTGTAAGACCACTCCCTTCATTATGATTGGTTTAAAGTTAGTGATGTCATATACCCTGGAATTCATCTCATAGACATGTTGGTATAGGTAACCTTTGACATATATGCTAATTATACAGTGACCATCATTTATGTGAGCATTGCATGTAGTACTCTGTTTTAAGTCAGTTGTAGTTTGGATCTTCGAGTTTTGAGTCGTGGTAATCAGCAGTCGTCTTTAATAATAAATATAATCGTCTTAGAAATCAACAACTTCTTCATGTGTTTTAACTTGTATTAATATTGAATAACGGGATATCTCCGATCTCGTCACTGGTGGCAGCGGTGGGATTATCTTATGTTTTAAATATAAACTTGGACTTATACACGTTGTCGAAATAAGCTGACCTTGTTTACGCTACGCTACTACCATTGAGAAGGATGCTTTTGCTGTTATACCAGTCACGGTTTGAATGAATACCTATCAGACTTAACAATGTCTGATGAAATGGAAAGAGAAGTTGATTTCAGAGAACTTCAAAATAAACTGATAATGCTAGAGTCAAGGAATAATCAGCTGGAGTTGAAGAATCTGGAACTTGAAGATGAACGAGACGTAACAGAACACAGAATGAGGCAATTAGAACGACAGCTGGATATGGAGAAAAAGAAACAGCAACGATGTCAACATGGACTTGAACCAGGCAACGATGACCATGGGATGAAATCAAGTTCAGCACCTGTAATGCCACTACCACAGATGGAAAGATTTGATGGAGATAATTGGGAATGTTTTATAACCCAGTTTAATTGCCTATCCGAATGTTGCAAGTGGACAGATCAACAAAAGCTGTTCATGCTGCTCCATCATGTAGAAGGTGACGCCCATCAGTTTGTGTTTGTAAAGAACGATGGAAGCTGCAGATCATCATTTGACAATCTTGTGAATGCTCTTAGTCAGCGTTTCGGAATCCAGGAGAGCTGCGCAAATTATCGGGCTAAACTAGAGGCGTTATCGTTTACACCTGGAGATTGTTTGGGCGAATATTGTGCCGATATACAATATTTAGTAGGCAAGGCATGGCCCAAAGTGGACACAGACACACGGTCCGAGATGGAAGTGGATTCTTTCTTAAAACATCTATGTGATCCCGGAATGGTCAGGACAGTGGGGAACCAAAACCCATGTGATTTGGAGGAGGCCCGCGAAATGGCTACAACGTACATCAGGATAGAACAAATGGCACAACCGAGGAGTGCAGGCATTAAGGTTATGTCATTGGATGATGGTGGTTCATCGAGTCGAACAAAATTACAACAATTATGGGACTGTATTTCTCATTTGGACATGAAACTGACAGGAGTATGTAAGGCCATGATTCCATGGAAAGCTATTAAGAGTAAGAGCAACCGTAGATGCTACAGTTGTAGAGATGTTGGTCATCTTGCCAGGAATTGTATGCAACTCTCGACTTAGAATGGAAATCATTACAAAGTAATTAACAGTGGTCCATCTTCCAGTGTGATTGTTAATAGTGTGTAATGTGTCTACCAAGTTATATAAGGAGATTATGGCCATCGAAAGTGTGTACGACCCGGCAACTATCAATAAGAAACGATATCTAACAATTATCATGCTTTGTTCTGAACCCCGAATATTGGACTATGTGGAAGATAGGTATCTGTGTGAATCAAATATGACTGCGTGTCTAAAGTTTCTATGTGAAGAAGAAAAAGATGTGACTGTGTGTCAAAGTTTCTATGTGAAACGAACTGTAATTACTATGTAAGTTTCTATGTGAAACAACTGTTTCTTCATGTGTTTCTAGGTTTCTATGTGAAACTATGTTCATACTTATCTGCCTCTACGGTGCTAATATCAGAAATTTGGAGGATCTAAAGTGGCTTTTGAAATATTGACTTCGATTGATATTGACGCCTTGCGTTGACTTGAGTATAATTTGAAAGGATTAGTTGATCATATATGAACTAACAATGGATGTGATCAGTGGCTATTACATGTAAGACTGTAAATTCAAAATATGAATATTTTGTTTTGATGCAATGCTTCATTTACATTTCTAAATTGTGTGCCTTGTATTTTCTCATGTATTACGGTGTAATATACATAGGGTTGACTTCAGCTGGTCAGGTCGGTGTTTATTCCAGTGTGTACATGAGTGAATTAGGTTGTATTGATTTTGTTTTTTTGGCTATTTCATCATTATTCATTGTTTATGTTGTAAGATGAATCATTGTGTAACATTACATTGACATTGTGTTATAGCATTTTCCCCTGCATGTATGTTTAATAGAATGCAATAATGGTGTGTGTGTTACAAGAAGTTTTAAATAATTTCAAAGAAATGAGCAGCAGGCTAGACTCTTTGTAGGTCCTGCAGGTTGCGCACATAATACAATGCAATGTTGACTTGATTTGTCGACGATCAAATCTTCAGTGTATTGTCTCTGATGTGGTGGTTTTTTTGGATGATTAGATTTTTTGTTTGTTTCTTCTTTCAAACTTGAAATTGTTTTGGCTTGAAACTTGAAGATGAATAAGTGGAGTAGAAAAAGTAAATTACTGCACCAGACCATGTTTGTATCAAGTCATGTTGATTGAGATATAACATTCATTGTTTATAATGTAAGTGATTGAGAAACAAAGATACAGGTATAGTTTTAAATTGTGATTTAAGATTTGATTTAACGAATGGATATAACATGGTAGAGTCAAGTATTGTTATCAATAATGTTGAGCTTTTCAGGCGCTTATAAAATTGAAATACTTGCGAGTGTTCCGTGAATGATATAGCAACAGCTATGGTGGAGTTAATTTTGGGCGATTATGAATTGACATAGTGAAATCTGTGAGTTTGGCTGCAAAAAGTTTTTTTTCTTAACAGATTACAGACAACCTAATTATGATATTTTCATGGATGATTAATTAACAACCAAAAATGAGGTTTTTGTAGTTTGTTTTGGCTGTTTTTTTTAATTTTTTTAATTGATTTTGTTTTGATGATTGATTTTTGGACTATATTTTGTGTAAATATGATATATCCAAATTATCCGAATTGCAACATTGTGTATACTATACAATTTCATGGAAGGGTATGAGTAATGACTGTTATCTTCACATAGTTATGTGTGGTGTTTTGTTTTGTACAAATTAAAATGCTCATAAATATGTTGTATAACCATTTAATATGTTAGGCCTACATGTAGCCATGTTGTTGATCGCAGACCACACCTGTGTTAATTTACACATTATAGGCAGTGACTTTCAGACTGTTTATTGCCTAGGCAAGCTATTATGCAAATAAACCGAGCTCCATCCTGGTTTGCCTTTGTTCATGTGTTGCAAAGATGACTTATTAGTATCAAGGGTCAGTGACCTTTTTCAATTCTTGTGATGTTTTCTTTTGTATTCGTTTAGAATGCATCAGTCCAAACCATGCAAACACTTGGTGTTATAGTATTATTGCATAGAGATTCTTTGAATAGACAATCAGAGAAATTACTGGTTAACAATTTAGTTTAAGATTTATCATGGATCTGAGGGGCATTGGCTACATGTCATATATTACTGTCATGTTGCGTGTGATTGATTGTTGATTATGTGACACAGTGCTTTTATTATGTCAAATTGGTCATGTGCTTAGTTCTTACACTTCAGAGGGTTTAGCTCAATTATTATTGATGGATTGAGAGCCTCATAGTTGTTATAGTCTCTTATACAATTTGGATACACTATCCGGAAATAGTGCTAGATTGATTTTATGTAATTATGTTTAGTATTTGTTCTTAACCAGGCTTACATGCACAATTTACCAGGGGCCACTCACATATGCATGGTATTTATTTTAACTCAAATTGATTTTTGGGCTTGTACAATGTGGTTAATCCATTTGAGAATGTGTAATGCACTGTATTCAATGCTTTTATCGTTTTTATTTGTGTGGCTTGTTTAGATTTTTTTTTTTCCTTATTATTTTGGTTTAAATGATATGCATATTTTGTTAAGATCTCACAGCAGGTTAGGGCGTTTACCTTAATTGGTTGATGTTCTGGTCTGTTAATTTTAGCCAGTGGATTGCAACCATTGTCTAAAATTGTGTAGGGTTTATAATAGATTGCATCTTCAGCTCAAAAAGTAGGCTGTCAGTCTTTCAATCTCCAAATTTATCCTCAGCCACAAGACAAGTCTTTTCAATTCCAATTGGCTTATAACTCTATATACCATGTCTTGATAAGTGGGAAATTCTAGTTAATATAGTTAAGTGATTATTCTTTAGAATATAATGTTTTGTTATAGTTATGTTTTGTTATAGTCTTAACACTTTGAATTGCTAAGAAATGGCTAATGTTATGTGTTTTTCAAGTGTGAAATTTCTTCCTATTGAAAAGTATTTGCAAAGATTCTAGCTGGACTGTATGGTAAAGGGGTCAACGGCTTATTTATCTTAACCTAGTGTTGTTGTCATGCAATATTTTGGGACATTTTTTTTCATCAACAACATTAGCCGTTTTTAGCATTAATATTAAGGTTCTTGATTTAATTGTTTTGTGTACTAATTGTTTTGTATTCTGTAATTAGGTGATGGTTAATTGTAACATTTTAGTGCAGGTTAGAAAGTCAATATCGTTAGTCAGTTTTTACATACATTTGCTGGTGATTCTGACAATTTCTTTAATTTTGTTTTTGCTTACACATTTCGGAACACACTCACAAAAATGTGTTCTTTTCAAACTATTTTCTCTTTTGATAAAGCAATTGGTTACCACATAATTATTTAACTAGCAGAGTGAAGTTTATGGATTCTTTTTGCATCAGTTTTTTTTAAACATTTTATTTTATATCAAATTTTGTAAAGTCAGATTGTTCTTTATTTTAAAATTGTGTTTTCTTCATTGCTTTATTTGATTATGATTGAAAGGTTAGGGTTTTTTCTACCTTTGAAATGCAAGTATATATAGTCTAGTCCAATAGTTGTTCATTTTAAATAGAGTTTTCTAATGTGTGTAGAATAGAGGAACAAAACAACTTTGTAGTTTGATTAAGTAAAAGATGGTTGTTTTCAAATTTCAAAATTATGAGATGGATGTTCATATTCTATTTTTGATGTACTTTGACTTTTATTTTATTTTTCATTTTATTTTAATCATCCCAACTTTTTAAGGTTACAATTTCAAATTCCAAAGTTGTTGTAGATTTAGTTGTAAGACATTGACAAGTGATTATTATGATGTGTGGTTCCTATTCAAATAATTTGACATCGATCTGGAGATCGATATTTTTTTAAGGGAGGGGGCAGTGTCGAGATCTGGGATCGTGTATTTAGAGTAATTAGGCTTATTTGTAGGAAGTAATTGGAAGTGGCTTTATAGGCCTACAGCTGTGTCAACACTATTAAGTCTTGGTTAATCCCCTGAGATAATCTGGTGCCATGGGGTACCTTTCCTTTGACCATCAATCTCTATTGTTATTTGTTAAGTGTCATCTTCTTTTGTTGTAGTTAAGTGTCATTATCAACATTTGTTAAGCTGTCTAGTACTTAGACCTCCCACTATAGTAACTGTTGCCAGGGTGTAAATTGCAGTGGATTAATTGTAAGACCACTCCCTTCATTATGATTGGTTTAAAGTTAGTGATGTCATATACCCTGGAATTCATCTCATAGACATGTTGGTATAGGTAACCTTTGACATATATGCTAATTATACAGTGACCATCATTTATGTGAGCATTGCATGTAGTACTCTGTTTTAAGTCAGTTGTAGTTTGGATCTTCGAGTTTTGAGTCGTGGTAATCAGCAGTCGTCTTTAATAATAAATATAATCGTCTTAGAAATCAACAACTTCTTCATGTGTTTTAACTTGTATTAATATTGAATAACGGGATATCTCCGATCTCGTCAGTACAAACACAGTTGAAGGCAACCCTATCTGCAAATCTGAGGTAAAGGATGATGTAGCGTCTTTATTACTGGGGAAAGGGCAGAGAACCTTTTAGATTGATAGTATGCCATAAATTGGTTTGCATAAACACAGTCAAAGGCAACCCTATCTGCAAATCTGAGGTAAAGGATGATGTAGCGTCTTTATTACTGGGGAAAGGGCAGAGAACCTTTTAGATTGATAATATGCCAGAAATTGGTTTGCACTATGAAGTATGTGTATGCCTGGCACAAACACAGTTGAAAGTAACCCTATCTGCAAATCTCAGGTAAAGGATGATGCAGTGTCTTTATTACTGAGGAGGGAGGGGGCAGAGGCAAGATTTGATTGATAGTTTGCCAGAGGGCGGAGCCAGTCAGAAATATGAATCGAGTTACGCAGCTAATAAATTGTATGCATTATATAATACAATACATTCTCGGCTAATGGATTTCGTTGAATAGCGTGACAGTGTTTCGAGATGTTTGAATACAAGATGGGCAACTAGGCAGCTCAGAATTGACGCCCTGTGTCTGAATGAATATGACCTAATTTCGTGATGGGCCACATCTGCCCGGAGGAGGAATAATACATTATGGCAAGCCCACTTCGCATCATATTGGCTTTACATGTAGTATATTTGGATACTGTAAAAACACTTAATTTCGCGAGGGATTTAATTTTGTGAATTTCACAAGAGATGTGGATTCGCGAAATTAAATACCCCAGCGAAATTTATAATTTTCCATTGAAAGTAACAGTAAAATTTCCAAATTTGCGAAAATTAAATGCCCACTAAATTAGCAGTAATTCTGAATTCACAAAATAAAGCATCTGCAAAGTTATAGTGATTTACAGTATATAATGTGCTGTGTTGGCATGTTTGCTTCACACAATTGAAATCCAATTCATAACTTAACCCTCACACTTTTGGGATGGAAATGCTAAAAAAACACCTATCCGGAGGTGGAAATGGGCGAAATATAGCGGGGAAAACCGGACTTGCCGGCGACGGGATTGGACCCTGGGTCCTCCTGGATCACAGTGTCTTAGTCCATTTGGCCAGGGGGTCATGCACCCGGAATTATTAAACAATTCTGTGCGCATTTATCAGCAACCGTGAGCATCCGGCGAGATAGACTGAGGCAACCCATGCTGCCAGCATAGTTTTCAAATGGGATTTCATGGGGTTCAGGGCTGTAAAGGTTAATAGTGGCAATGAGGTTAAAAGTATTCTGAAAACAACAACCCATATGACCCCCTTTTGAATTTCAAAATTCAATTGCAGATTTTGCAAATGCTTTTCTCAATAAATTTTATTTAATAGTGCAAATGTATAATTAATATTTTGTTGTGAGCGGTATGTGATGGTTTTTCATCTATCTTGTAGGATTATATAGTTTAATATTTATCATGGCAGTCACTAAGGGTATGGGAAAAACCATGTTCTAAGCAAACAGACCTCAATCAAGTAGGGTCGGACTGTCAGTCGGGCGGTTTTGTTTTTGTTGTGGAAAATATTGATGAATTTCAACATTTTTTTAAAATGTTATAATTAAATTATTTTTTCAAATATAAAAAATATATAACAAATATATAATGAAAATATATAATCTTTCAAAAGTTGTCAAGGTTTCCGAATGATTTAAAACAAAAATTATATTGACAATTTGGTGGTGAGGGGTTCTCTGTTTCTCATCCATCTTGTATGTTTGTGTCGCTATTTATCATTCCAGTCAATAACCCCTTATTCTATGCACTTTGATAAGTAGTGTTCTTCAAACCTATTAAAACCATTTGATGTGTATTTATAGAAACTGATCTATTATTAATAATAAGACAGGTTACTGCATTTTTGTAGTGATTTTATTTTCACGTATTTCATGTTCTGACTGGAAACTGTGAATATGAATAAAGACATGTGAGAGTATACAGTCATCAAAAAAAGTAACTATACAGGTAATAAATGGGCTACTAACTCTTAAAATATATATCCTACCTAAAAATATTAAATTAAAAAGTTGTTGAGAAATTTATCTTCTTTAATATGAGGTATTGCACGTTAAGATCGGTTGAATAGTAAAGAAGCAACAATCCAAAATGTAAGGTAAAGTCACAATTTCAAATTCACATTTTACATTTCAACACGGGGAGAGAATGACAGGTAGCGTGTGTGTGGCGTATTGATCCATCGGAACAATGCGGCCGACAGTCCAACCTGCACATGCATCCCCCAATTGCACTACCGGTAATCAATAAGGTACCCGTAGATTGATCCGCGTGTAGAAAATAAAAATGTGAAAATTAAAATCGGACTTCTCCTTACATTTTTGAGTGCTACTTCCTTAATAATCACCGATCCTTGCGTGCAATATCTCATATATTTGGATACTGTAAAAACACTTAATTTCGCAAGGGATTTAATTTTGTGAATTTCACAAGAGATGTGGATTCGCGAAATTAAATACCATAATTTTCCATTGAAAGTAACAGTAAAATTTCCAGATTTGCAAAAATTAAATGCCCGCTAAAATAGCAGTAATTCTGAATTCGAAATAAAGTACCTGCAAAATTATAGTGATTTACAGTATATAATGTGCTGTGTTGGCATGCTTGCTTCACACAATTGAAATCCAATTCATAACTTAACCCTAACACTTTTGGGATGGAAATGCTGAAAAATGGGCGAAATATAGCGGAGAAAGCTGGACTTGCTGGACTTGCCGGCGACGGGATTGGACCCCGGGTCCTCCTGCATGGATCACAGTGTCTTAGTCCATTTGGCCAGGGGGTCATGCACCCGGAATTATTAAACAATTCTGTGCGCATTTATCACCCACCGTGAGCGTTCGGCGAGATAGACTGAGGCGACACGTGCCGCCAGCATAGTTTTCAAATGGGATTTCATGGGGTTCAGGGCTGTAAGGGTTAATAGTGGCAACGAGGTTAAAAGTATTCTGAAAAAAACCCCATCCATATGACCCCCTTTCGAATTTCATAAATCAATTGCAGATTTTGCAAATGCTTTTCTCAATAAACTTTATTTAATAGTGCAAATTTACAATGAAAATGTTGTTGTGAGCGGTATGTGATGGTTTTCATCCCGATCTTGTAGGATTATATATAGTTAAATATTTATCATGGCAGTCACTAAGGCTATGGGTATAAAACCCTGTTCTACAAGCAGAGACAGACCTCTCAGGTAGGGTTGGACGGTCAGTTAGTCAGGTGGTTTTGTTTGTGGAAAATGTTGATGAATGTCAACATTTTTTTAAATGTTTAAAATTCAATTATTTTTTCAAATGCAAAAAAAATAATTAAACAATTATATAATTAAAATACACAATTTTTTTGAAGTTTTCAATACATTTTCAGAATGATTTTGTAAAAAAAAGAAGGATTATATTGACAATTTGGTGGCGAGGGGTTCTCTGTTTCTCACCCATCTTTTACGTTTGTGTCGCTATTTATCATTCCAGTCAATAACCCCTTATTCTATGCACTTTGATAAGTAGTGCTCTTCAAACCTATTAAACCATTTGATGTGTATTTATAGAAACTGATCTATTATTAATAAGACAGGTTACTGCATTTTTGTAGTGATTTTATTTTCACGTATTTCATGTTCTGACTGGAAACTGTGAATATGAATAAACACATGTGAGCGTATAAAGGGTTCAACAAAAGAAAGTATACCACTTTGTTTATGTCATTTTGAGTAACTTTCAATTTGTTTGTGACCAAACAGGCTAGATAGGCATTTAGATAAATCTTTTAGGCATAATTTGATACCAAATTTGCCCCCTAACAACAAAGATAAACCATGATTAGCACCATTTAAAGGAAAATATCCCATTTTCAAAAGTCGCATTTCCAATACACAGCACGATAAGATTCGGTTAATCTGTCCATGTTCTCCCCATCCATAACATTCCTTTACATTCAATCCTTCACCCATGCATCAGTTTACATATGAATTAGCCCGCGCATTGAGGGATATGCGCGGTGATCAGTACGGGATAAATACGGCATATGTGTGTGTTAACAATTGGCCTCTTCTCGTGCTGTGTATTGGAAATGCGACTTTGTAAAATGGGATATTTTCCTTTAAATGGTGCTAATTATGGTTTATCTTTGTTGTTAGGGGGCAAATTTGGTATTAAATTATGCCTAAAAGATTCATCTAAATGCCTATCTAGCCTGTTTGGACAAAAACAAATTGAAAGTTACTCAAAATGACATAAACAAAGTGGTATACTTTCTTTTGTTGAACTCTTTAGTTAAAGGGGCATTGAGAGATACGTGTGGGAGGGCGCCCTCAATTATCCTGGAAATCAGGTTGTTTGCACATGCCTAATACTTTGGCATATACTAACTTCCATTTAAAAACTGTTTACCATAACTCGATTTGGTAATTCGATGTAGATCACATAGAAATGATCAGCATCACTGGCCGTTTAACCAAATATATTATATCTAGCGCTATCATTCTAAACCATTTCACATAAACATTATTATCATTCAGGGTTCCTACGTACCAGGGTTGTCTCCACGCCGGTCAGGTGTAGCCGGCACTCACGCTGGCCGACCGGCACAACAACAACAAAACGGCACTAACATTTAAAAAAAAAAATCTTCTTTCTATTCTACATGGATAAAATCATTAAACTGCCTCATAAAATAAGAAATTATGTGGCAGGAACCCCAAATAGGCCAAATTGCATTACAAAAAACCTAAAAAACCCTAAGCAGGCCCCTGGACCCCGCGCCGTGATCCGCTGCATTCCGTTCGCACTCACTTCGCTCGCCATCAGTAAAATTAGCCGGCACTCAAATTGCCCTGGAGACAACCCTGCTACGTACCTATCTATTGAAACAATTGTATTTTTCCAAATTTCATTTTTCTTGGCATCTATGTGATGTGACGTGATTAGGCAAAATGAGTCTGAAGTCGCAAATATTGAATTTGAGATATAACTGAACATAAAATAGAATTGCTCACATCATTTTTAGTAATTGTCTAAATTCTTGATGAAGTTTTCTGCAAAATGTTGCGATATTTTTGACTTTGACTAATTTTGCTTGATTGAATCACATATTATGTGTACTGTTGCGGCAAAAGGGTGCAGTTGTCTTTAATATGCATTTTGAGATATTGATGGTATAGGCCATGGAAAAATAAAGTAGATAAAGACAATTTTATAGAATCAGAAAGCAGTATTCAATCTTAACTACAAAGGTGTCATTTTGAAGCATTCAAAAGGCTCCTTTTGTGTGTATAAATGAGACCAAAATTAGAAAAAAATGAAAAAAGAAAAAAACCTTTTCCAAAGATCTTTTTTTCGCGGCCAAATAGCGAAGGCAAAAAGTGCCCCATCTCCCGGGGCTCGAACCCCAGACCTCTGGGTTCACCGATCTACCGCTAGGCCATGGAGGAAAACCATACATGTATATTCCGCCATACCCTGGGACCATTATTTCATCGAAAAACTGCCGAGTCGGGTGACACTAGCACACGGCATCATTGTAATTCGTAGTACTCAAGAGTGTTAGGGTTAAGATCTATTTTTTTCCTTTGAGAGACAACTGCGCCCTCTGCTACGGCTGTACACATGAGAAAACATGAGTTGCATAAGACTTGCTGTCTTTTCTTTGAATTCAGCAACCGTGCGAAAATTTCTCAAAGGTTGCGAAACTGCGAAAAATTCTGAACACAAAAAATATTCTCGTTTACAGTTTTCAGCTCAAGAAGATGAAATTGGCTGTACACATTATATGAGAAAACATAAGTTGCATAAGACTTGCTGTCTTTTCTTTGAATGCAGCAACCTTTAGCAAATTTCTCAAAGGTTGCAAACAAAAAATTCTGAACACAAAAAATATTCTCGTTTACAGTTTTCAGCTCAAGAAGATGAAATTGGCTGTATGCATTATATGAAAAAACATGAGTTGCATAAGAATTGCTGTCTTTTCTTTGAATGCAGCAACCATTAGCAAATTTCTCAAAGGTTGCAAACAAAAAATTCTGACCACAAAAAATATTCTCATTTACAGTTTTCAGCTCAAGAAGATGAAATTGGCTGTATGCATTATATGAAAAATCATGAGTTGCATAAGAATTGCTGTCTTTTCTTTGAATGCAGCAACCATTAGCAAATTTCTCAAAGGTTGCAAACAAAAAGTTCTGAACACAAAAAATATTCTCGTTTACAGTTTTCAGCTCAAGAAGATGAAATTAAACGAATACATGATAATCAGACGTTGTGAATCGGATACGGCAATGTCTCGTAACAAATTATAATTGCCTGGTTTTGATCACGGCTTTCACCACACAGATTCTTTAGACATCTGAACCTCAGCCCTGAAATTGAAAGCTATTGTCAGTTCAATTTTTCCGCAGGTATTGAAAACATATGTGATGCGATCTGTGAAAACCTGCCACATGGTGGCATTTTTAATATTGGAGATATTTATATCATAAGAAAGCTAAAACTGTGCTGATTACAGAACTGTTTCGATCATTTTTCTATGATCACTACAAAAAAGTTATGAGTGAATGATGATTGTGATGTCATAAAAAGCTATAAAACAAGAAATCATGAAAACAGGCCAAAAAAGTTACATAATTCAATAGAATAATATTATAAGGTTAATAATAAAAGTGACTAAAGTAAGTTTTTGAAGGTGAAATTTCATGAAAGATGATGACACAAAGTATTGGAATTTAATTTTCTTTAAAAAAATCTAAAAACACAAAAACACTTTTTTTAAATTTTTAATTTTTTTTTATTACTAATCCCTAGTTCACATTTTGCGACATCCGACGGGTTTTCACAGATCGCATCACATATTGTAACTGGGTGTTACAAATATGAAAGGATTATGCATGTGTGGAAAGTGTTAAGAAAAGATGAAGACAACAGAAGAAAATGAAGTGCTACAGGTTGAACCAACACATAAATTTCAAATTTGAGGGATTTTATTCTGATTTTTTTCTAAATTTCCAACTTCTCATTTGCATCTATTTCTGCAGGTGTAAATGGTAGCAGCTCATTGTCCGATTTCCCCGACATCCAACCTCCCCCAGGTCTGGAGTTTGCGCCTAATGCTATCGAAAATAGCAAAACGGAGTCCGCCCAACCGGCTACTAAATCCCAACAGCATGAGCAGAAACTGAAACAACACATACAGCAGAAGTTACAGCAGCATCAGCAAATACAGCAGGAAAACAATCAGCAAACACCAAAGACAAAAGGTATTGTGCCATTCTCTTTTTAAAAGCACTCATGTGGAAGTGCTCCCCCACCGGGCTCTTCTCTTTCTTTCATTAAAATATTCTTCTTCTTTTGTGAATTTTTTTCCTCAAATTATGCCTTTTTTTTGGCAAAAATCTGTCGAAAAAAATTGTTCACAACTTTTTCAAAAAAATCCCGATTTGTGCAGATTTTGATGACATTTTAGGTTTAAAAGAAACAAAACCGTCCAACCGACCCTACTTGACTAGGATTTATTTTTTTCGGCGCCTAATATTGATTTGTTTTGTGTAACAAGAAAAGAAAAAAATGGTAGTATGACTTACAATAATTTAAATATTGAAAGAGTAGATGAATTTAAGTACCTGGGTGTAAAGTTAGACAGCAACCTGTCTTGGTCGGTTCATTTGATTATTTATGTAAAAATGTCAGTAAAAGAACTGGTATCATCAAACGTATGAAACATTTTCTTCCATATCAGACTATTGTAATGCTATCAAATGCTCTTGTTATTCCTCACTTTGATTATGGAAGCACTGTTTGGTCAAACTTTTCTGCTGAGTTTCATAACAAATTACAGGTACTTCATAATAACTTAGCTAGGATAATTCTATCAGCTGATATTAGAACACCAACAAATGATATGATGGATATACTTAAATGGGTAAAACTTGATATAAGATGGCATAATCACCTAACTCTTATTGTGTATAAATGTTTGAGAAATTTAAGTCCATCATACATATCTGCCCAATTTGAATTTGTTCATAACAGCCATTCACAACTTACAAGAAATCACAGCAGTAATACATTGGCTGTGCCAAAATTTAAATCCAATTCAGGCTTGCGCACATTTCATGTTAGGGCAGCATATGCCTGGAATAGCCTACCAGCAGCAGTCAGAATTGAACTGGAGAACATGACCGTGCACCAATTTAAGTCTAAGATTAACAGACTCTAATTGTGTGCAAAGTACTTCTTAATTATATTATTTTGCTATTTCTGTTTGATTCATGTATTTTGTGTAAATAATTGAACATTTCTTTGTAAATACTGTAATATTTTCTGTATGATGAGGGCCTGCTTGGAAAGCAGTGCTTGACACTGAAGCTGTTTACCCTCAATAAAGAAAGATTAAACAAACATATCAGATTTCCTTTTACTTTGTACAATTTGCCAAACCTGGGGGAGGGGTACTCGGATATTTTTTGGTAGGGTTGTGCCGCCAGCAAAATGAAAATTGACCCTAACATTTACCAATTTTGCGTGGGGAAATGGACCCATATGTATATCGGTGACCTATACTTTTCCTTTAAATTTGACAGATTTTGCTTAATCTTTTGTGAAAAACAGCAAAATTAATGATTTTTAGACACATAAATTTACCAACCCATTTTTTTTCTTAAGAAAATTTTGCGACTTGTTTGTTTTTTAAAATTTTAATTCTTGTTTATTTTTTGAATATTGCTGAAAATTTACCAACATTTCCCAATTTTTCTTTTTTGGAAAAAACATAAAAAAATATTTACAAAATACCTGACGGCCCGACCCAACCTGAGTGGTCCATTTGCCTGTAGAACGGGGTTTGTTTTTATTTAAGTGCCAAAGTTTTTTTCTTTATCATCTTAGCCTTCTACTGACTACAAACAAAAACAAGACCGTGATGCCTTACTTATACATGTAGGAGCATTATAAAGGTCACCTGTATTGAAATAGAACCAGATATCGTATCACCGAGATGGATAATAATAATGATGATGATCTGTTTCTGAGAAGCGCACGGCATCGTATTATTTCTGTCTCATGGGTTAGCGTCCTGGCTTGTGCAGAGCCATTTTCTTTATGCACTAGCATCATGATTAACTAGGCTCGCTGCCAGTACCTGTACCGGGGGGGGGGGGGGGGGGGGGGGGGTGCGGGCGGGGTGTACTCAAATCATTTTTGATTGGGGGGGAGGTGCTGCTGGAAGTATGAAATCTTTACCCACTTGTAGGGGATGTTTTTACTTCAAAAATGGTTGATTTGGCTATTTTTGTGGGTTTTTGTTTTTTGCGATTTTAGGACCCATGTTTTTTGTTCGTGTGTGTGTGTGTGTAATTCGGGACCCATGTTAAGAGTTTTCCAGTACAAAACCATACCCCATGTTTTGGGAACTTTGCAAAAAAGTGACCCATTAGAGCAGCGTAAATCAGCAGTGACAAGATACACACATCGCACAGGAAAAGCACACCACTGACTGGAAAGGGGCAAAAATCCTCAACAAAGACACTGACAAACAGAAAAGTTGAATCCGAGATGCATTTATCATCCAGGTCACATGTATGATCCACTCATCACAACTTTGTATCCTGGGAACGAGAAACATAACTCTCGCAGGAAAAAGAAGTGGATCAAGCCATGACTGAGGAAGTCAACCGACCTGGTTGACAAAATTGTCTAAAATGTGAGTAAACACCTTGGATTTGTTCAACATAAACGTATGGTATTTTCACCATTTAACGCTATTGCGGTAAATTTTGGTTTGGTACCAACAATATTGTTCACAGATCGCACATGTCATTATAGACTGAAACTCTCTGTCGTGGAAGGCTCCATAAGGTGCTAGCGACCGTACTGTAATATTGAGGACTGGGGATAGATTCTTTTTGGAGACCATTTGTGATGCGATCTGTGAAAACCCGTCGGATGTCGCAAAATGTGAACTAGGGATTATGGGTAAAATAAAAATAATTTAAAAAAATTTAAAATAAAAAAAAAATAATTTTTTTTTAGATTTTTTTAAAGAAAATTAGTTTCCAATACTTTGTGTTATCATTTTTCATGAAATTTCACCTTCAAAAACTTATTTAAGTCACTTTTATTATTAACCTTATAATGTTATTATATTGAATGATGTATCTCTTTTAGCCTGTTTTCATGATTTCTTGTTTTGTAGCTTTTGATGACATCACAATCATCATTCACCCATAACTTTTTTTGTAGTGATCGTAGAAAAATGATCAAAACAGTTCTGTAATCAGCACAGTTTTCGCTTTCTTATGATATAAATATCTCCAATATGAAAAATGCCACCATGTGGCGGGTTTTCACAGATCGCATCACATTTTGTTAATGGTTCTTCATTCAACATGTTGTATAGTGTGAAGCAGAGAATCGTGATGGCAAGGAACAATATCGGGGTGTAATACCGGTAATCAGTGGCATAACCAGATGGGGTTTGGCCCCCCTGCCAAGGCTTGCCCCTCCCCCCCCCCCCCCCTGATGCCCCTCCAAATGAAATGACAACTAGGCAGAGTGGACCTTTGGCTTTAAATCTAACCGTGGACAAATCAGCATAGAGTAATGTGTTTTTACTAGACCATAAACACCACCAAAGTGTTGAGAAGTTTGACAGATTATAGCTTCCAACACAGAGGGCAGTATTCATATACTGCAAAGTCTGTCAGATGGAGGCAGTCACAAGTTGTCTGCATCTCAGATAAGTCTGTCAGATGGAGGCAGTCACAAGTTGTCTGCATCTCAGATTTTGTATTGATTTTCTTGTGATCATAAATTTCCAACAATGAAATTTTTTGAATGGATGATGCGTTAACCCCCTGAGAACTACCGGCCGATTGGTCAGAAAGATAGATACATAATTTATTACACCAATCAGAGACAGCGTTAGAATAATTGTAACCCTTATAAAGATTGGAGTGAAACATTTTACAAGCTGCATTTTAATTGGCTATTCAATTGAGTATATCTTGCAATAAACCAATCAGAACCACTGTAAGATAGATAGGTAGACCCCAGGGGGTTAAGGGGTTTTAATGCTCCATAGAGTTCTTGTACTATTTTTTTGTAATTAACATTTAAGAATATTATACAAGGTATGTTATATGATGCTGACCATGAATCTGAAATAATAAATGGGGTATCAACTAAGGCTGTGAATGCACGGGTAGTTTGGTACCCGGGTACCCGAAAATACACACTAAAAAAAAAAAATTAAAAAAAGAAGAAAAAAAGAACAAGTTTTTTGAGATATATTGCACTCAAAGTTCTATTGGAAATCCGAAGAAAACCTGTTTTAAACAAAGTTTTTTAGAAAAAGTCATTAAATTTGTTGTTTTAAAATATGGGGCTACTGTAGAATGCAACGTACATCCATGAAAACGATGCTAGACTTTACACAAGTCTTAGACGGAAAAAGCGAACAATAATTGTTTGGGCTGAAAATCAAAATTCATGGTTAATTTGTATAGTTGGAAAGCTGGGATTCATCCAAAGAAGATTTTATGGTCTTCCCATAATGCATTGCGTGAGCGCCAGCCAACTAAAGATTTTTTCACACGATGCATTTGTTAAGCTCGTAAGTTTTAGAAATAAGAAAAGGAACACTGATAACTAATTTGGCATAATTCTGTTATACCCTACACACCTCCATCGGTAGTATGCGTCGTTCTTAAAAATCATGCACTATAAATACCTCTGTGAAGGGTACAACAGAGTTACTCCACTAATTTATTCATAGATGTAAACTAGAACCTAAGAGCTCCAACGATGAATACGCTATGAAGCAATGATTGTGTGCATATGTCTATGGGAACCGAGACAAATTGGCGACCAGAATAACGGCAGTTTACAAAAATGCAATGCATTGTGGTGGTGTCTTTAAAATTTTAATATCTTCTTTGGTTTTCGTCTTACAAATCCATGGTGGGGAGTAAAATCAAATTATTCTCACATTTACGCATATGATAATTTATGGGTTGAACACTAATTACTCTTTTTGAAATGGGTAATAAATGAAATAAATTATAGGGTCACCGACTTACATTTTGGATGGGGATATTGAATAACATAATAAAAATCATATTATCCTTGTTTGGGAGAGTAAAGAGATGGTTGCAAAAATATTTCAATGTAAGGCCACATTAAAAAAAATTCTGTTCTACGGTTCCGACCGACCCATTTCTTAGAAATTAGGGAAACAATTTTCATGTGCGCTAATGAATACTGACCCAATTTCCTTCTTTTTTGTGTGTCGAAAAACGGCAATTTGTTTACAGATTTTTGGTGAGTTTTGTATAATCTTTAAGTGGGGGGGGGGGGGGGATGAAAGCCAGATTGAACAACCCAACCTGAGAGTTTCATTTGCCCGTAGAACAGGTTTTTTTTTTTGTTGTCACAAATCTACGGAAAGGAAAACAAATGTTTTCTAGAATTTCCAAAACAAGGGTCAGTATTTGTTTGTACAGTAAATTAAGAAGAAAAAACACAACCCAGCATATGACTAATGAATGCGTATAATGTAAATTGCGTTATTAATAAGCGCAACTCAAGCCTTAAATTGTCTGACAAAGGATCACTATTCTATCGAGCACATTATTGGAGAGGTGTTTTATCATGTATTTAATCAGGTATAAAAATATGGAAAAATAATGGAAATAGAATGAGTCATATGAATATTTGAATGCAAGAAAGAGAAGACGGCAGGTGGGGGAGCACTTCCACGTGGGGGAGCACTTCCACGTGGGTGCTAAGCCCCCGGGGGGGGGGGGGGGGGGGGGCACTCAACTTTTTTTTGGGTAGGGTGTGCCGACCAGGGTCTCAAAAAGGGGGGCTACAGAACTGAACTGAGTGAATTTTATGACGAAAAATAGAGTCTTAGGAACTGATTTTTTTCAAAAAAGTAGGTCTTGAGAACTGGCCTATAGTTCAATTTTGATTAGCAAGAACGCAAATTTGCGATTTTTTGGGTTTTAGAACGCGAAATTTTCAAAAAATTGGGGCGTTGGAACGCAAAATATCGCAATTTTTTGAATTTTAAATAAAATTGGGGTCTTAAGAACTGATGCAGGCTCAAAAGAGGGGTCATAAGAGCTAGCAGCAGAGAGTGAAAAAGGGGGTCTTCAGTGCGGCACATACCTATACTCTCTTCCAATGTCAGTGCCCCCCCCCCCCCCCCCCCCCCGGGCTAAGCCGGGGTGCTAAGATGTCACACTGTTTAGAGCCACTTGGTTTAGAGCACTGTTACCAGCCTCACTGTAGTCTATTTATCCATCTCGAGATCGAGACAGTGACCTAACTACGTATCCTGGTAATTGCAGCACATAAATGCGTGTGCCTACTCGGAGCGCTGGCGTATTCACATGAGCGTAGAAAGACGAAAGATACATATACGCGTGCATAAATGCTGCACCTGTAAAAGTTACGTCACTGTCATGAGGAAGACAAATAGAGTATATAAACACAAGAGTCCATATTTTGGGAAATGTCACTCAAAGACAGGGTTCAACATATTATACTGGGGCTACAGGGTGATTAATACTTGTATAAATAAAAAAGATATTTTGAGCCCTGCTTAAAAACCCAACATTTTGTTGAAAATGTCACCTAAATATCTCGCTCGCATAGAAAATACTACCACTGTCACCCAAAGACCTGTACTTTAGGAAAATTTGGAAAAAGAAAATCCCAGACCTGTATTTCTTGGTAATTTGGCTTGCATTCCCCCATCAAAATTTTAAAAATTGTAAACATTTGTAGTCTTTAAACGTTAATTAGTCTTTATTTTTTCAGAAAGAAAAAAAGTTTTCAAGTCATGGCTTTCAAAAATCAAGGATGGCACAAAACATGCACCTACCAAAAAGGGTGAATGAATTCCCGACCCATTCCCCTTTCCTTCCTTCCTCCTTCATCTTTTGCACCTTCACTTTCCATCTTCTCCCCTTCCCTCCCACTTCCACTCCCCTTTCTCCTTCCCCCTTCCCCTTCCCACCCTCCACCTTTCCTCCATCTGATGATGATGACTCAGGAATGGAGAAAAAATAGTCCATGCTATAGTCCTGTGCTATAACTAACCCCCAAACCCACTCATCAACTGAGTCAATTTGAATTAATCAGGATATCACCCTTGTTTTAGCGGGTATATAATACCCAGTATTAGGGGCACTTAGCATGGATAACAACCACACTTAGCATCTCATTATCATCATTGCTAAGTGGACTGATCATATCCATGGTGTAATGAAGAACACTACATGAGCCAACTCAAGTATATAGGAGAGATGTGGACAAATACGGGAGAAAGTAGGATTGTGAAGATGTCAAACAGGTTATATTGAGAGACTTACGAGTGTGTTCACATAAGGCCCAGTTTTACACATTTGTTGTTTGTTCAACCTTTGGAAGGCTGGTTAGAACCCAGGTTAAACCCGCATCTGATACGGATAGATCGTAGTGTGAACAGAAAATCAATGTTCGACCTGGGCTGGAAGTTCAGGTTTATTTCAACCAGCCAGTCGGGCAGGTAACTCATAAAAAAACCTGCCCGACAGAAATTCCACCAGCCAGTGTAACTCGCTTACACTGTGAGTTTGAAAATGTTTACCCGCCAGTCAGGCAGGTACTATTGTATCTTCACCTGCCCGACGCACACGGTACTCGCAATGGACAGGTGGGCGGGTGCTATTTCCAGGCCTGTGTTTGACACAGCATACCAGAATCACTTCATGTAGTAGACATCTGATGTGGCCTCCCTTATTGACCTTACAGGCCCAAAAGTGCGCTATTAGATAAGTTTATCACATTTTACTACAGTTTTTGAGACATTTTTCTTCTTCTTTTTTCGATAACAATGGCTGGCATATAGTAGAAACACTGTTAACCCTAACCCCCTGAGTGCTAAAAAATGCTAATCCAAAGTCCCTCTCCAAACGCATGCGCCGTCGGTTTTCGATGACATAGTCAACCGAGCCTATATAATGAGTGCAGTATACTGCACGAATGTGTAGCTGAGGGCCGTGGCTTAGTGGTTGGAAGGTGGGGCTTGAGAACGGAGGGTCCCCGGGTCGAATCCCGGCAGGTTCCCGGAGATTTAGTTGGTGTTTTTCCTCGAAAATTGTGATCCCGGTCAAAATTCCTAAACCGGGGTTAGGGTTAATACACTTATGGGCAGATGAAACCCTGCAAAACAACCTGAACTCAATGGTGCGCAACCATATCACAGACATAACTTGCCGGTTGAATTTCGGAAATATCAACCCACCTCGAAATTTGTTGCCAAGTGCGACTATAGTGTGAATGCAAAAAACAACAACAAACCTGCAGAACTCAGGTATAACCCGAGTTGACTCGGGTCTTGTGTAAATGGTCTAGATGTGAACATACCCTCAAGAGTATTATGAGCATTTTGCTCTGCTAGTTAGGGAAAAGAAAAAAGAGTAATTTGAATTTCTATTGCAGTACTGAGGCGAAAATTTTAATTAAATTTTGTTTCTGATTATTGTTTTCTCTCTCTTCCTGATGGTTAATTTTATGCCAATTGTTAAATTATAAGAAAATGAAAAAGTATGTTGGAAAAGCTGATGAGAAAAATTAATCAAAAATTAAATAAATGACAAATTTTGAAGAAAATTAAGGACAGTTGGTTGGGTAGTGAAAGAACAAGCTTTTTTTTATTCCCAAAGCTCAAGATGTTGAATTACTAATCGTATAATTTGAATGCAATGAGAGTCAGAACTGTCAAATGTATACACTTGACAGTGAATTTGACAGTGAATACCAACCAACTCGGCTGATTCATCTGGTCTGAAAGTCGGTCGCTCAGAAAGTGGCTTTTTTGTGTCGTTGTATGTTGGATGTTTCCTGGTTTGTGTTTTATGAATGCGTTTCTATGTTTAGGAAACCAATGAATGCTGATGAGAGTCAAAGAAGATTATTTAAGCAATACCCAGCATGCTTCTGTCTCATCACATGACCATATATGGTTTTAACACTTTCCACGCGGCTAATAGTTTAAACGTTTCAAAACAGATTTGTCAGCAACCTTTCTCAGTCTATCTCTATTACTGAACCAATACTACAAATGTTTGTACTTATTTTAATGTATTTCTCATAGTGATTCCAAATATGGTAATGAAATTGAATTATTTTGACATTGTTTAAGCATTTTGTGAAATGTCAATGGGAACCAGAAGACACTGGCGACATTAACACTTTCCATGTGTCAGACGCCTGTCGCGTGGAAAGTGTTAATGTCACCAGTGTCTTCTGGTTCCCATTGACGTAACTTTGCAATGAATGGTTTACAAAGTTGGAAGACTGAAAGGTCTTTCAGAAAATCAGTGACTTTTAAATTACAGGGACGGATAAGCCGGTATTTTCTATCGAAACTATACAGTGTGGTTCAATAAAACGTTGACATTTTTTTTGAAATTCTGTTGATTTAAAAAAAATCTTTTTCAATATTCATCAACTATATGATCTTGACCATCTATGCTGAAAATATCGTTACAAATAACCTTACGGTTGCAAAATAACAGCTATTTGAACAAAGTCTGTCCCATTTCACTCTTTCCACGGGTACTGATTTCGCGACGTTACATTGAATACTGAATGATGAATTGCATGCAAGTAATCTAAGATTTGAAGATCCCGCCAGGTGAAACCAGTGTAATTGTTAACATCTTAACTATCTATTCAGGAGTGAAATCAATACGTAATAATAATACCACGAGTGACCCTAATTAGAATTATTGATTTTCATAGATTGGAAGTGTATGTCTATACTCATGCCTTAAAAGTGATGATGCCATTTAATAGTACTCGTGGGTTCGAGTTTAGATGTAAATAAACACTGAGTGAATAATTGTATAAAATACTTTTGAATATTGTTACATAAATCGCGTCAGGGGGGGGAACTGACATTGGAAATGGGTATATGTGCCGACCTAAAGACCCCATTTTCACCCTCTTCTGATAGCTCTCAAAACCCCCATTTTGAGCCTGCATCTTAAGACCCCCTTTTATTGAAAATACAAAAATCACGAAAAGCCCCAATTTTTTTGAAAGATTTGCATTATTCTAAAACCCAATTTTGTTACTAATCAAATCTGAAAAACAAACCAGTTCTAATAGACCTACTTTTTTGAGAAAATCAGTTCTCAAGGGGGACCATATTTGGTGGCACATCCCTGTAACCTCACATCCACTAAGTACCCTCCCCCGGCAGCATATTGATTTCGTTGATTCATATCCAAATGGAAAATATGATCACAGCAAAATTGTTTGCTTACATTAGTACCTCCACAAAAGTGCAGTGACTGTCTTTTCTCACTAACTGAGCTTCATCATCTGATGAGCAATACTCAGTCGACTCAGTCCCAGGGGGAGGTGGGGGGGGGGGGGGGGGGGGGCACACAATATTTTCTGACGGTTATGTGCAGCACCGATTTTCATAATTGAAGAGGTTTTTTGCAAAAGGGCCTGCATCCACTTTGGCTCTTATTGAGAAAAAGTCAAAAAACGGTTTCTAAATATTCAAGTTGAGCAATTGAAAAACTGAATGGATTATGAAAGAGGTACACTACATACTAATTTAAATTGAAATAAATTTCAAATGTGCAAGTTTTCAATTTTTTAAAAATCATGTTTACATTTTTTTTAAATATGGATGTAGGCCCTTTTGCAACAAAACTCCATCCGTTTGTACAAAGAGAAAAAATACCACACAAAAAAAATCATTTATTTTAATCATTTAAAAAAAATAAGTTTGATATAGAAATGTATAGGTCACAATCATATGTTTCAAGGAAATAAAGTCATTTAAAAAAAAAAAAAGACCTACATCTCATTGTAAACAGCCATTGAAGCTGTTGTTTTGTTGCAAAAGGGCCTGTATCCCAATTTAATTCTGGATACAGGCCCTTTTGCAACAAAACAACAATTTCAATGGCTGTTTACAATGAGATGTAGGTCTTTTTGAAAAAAAATACTTTGTTTCCTTGAAACATATGATTTTTCCCTATCCTTTTCTATATCAAACTCATTTTTGAAAAAAAAATGCACCATAGCCCTTTTGCAACAAAAGCTCTTCAATTGTTGAACTGGTGAACTGCAGGTCATCACTTAAAGGTCGTCTAATAGAACGAGAGCAGCTATAAGGATGAGCATACCCATATAGATTTCAATGTGTGTGCCCCCCCCCCCCCCCTCCCCTGGACTCATTGGCCATTGTATTACTGCACTGAATACGACTGCGTTGAATCACTGCATCTGATTGACCTTTGACCCATTAATTATTTATTCATAGCTACACCTGTGACTCATTGGTGTCACCTGAGGGTTTGCCCGGTGTTTGCCATCATTTTGTCAATGGGAAGATAATTGGTGCGAATATTAAATCATAAGAAACAAACATCGGTTGGTTAATATTTGATAGATTTAAGATTTCTTTCTCCAGATTCTGTAACTAAGGCCAAAAAAAAAAAATGTTGACTTGCCCTTTCAGGGTCAAAGTAATGGTCGGACGGTCAGAATTTTATTTTTTTGGTTGAAATTTTTTGAAAATTTTGAAAATTTACTGCACGTTTTAAAGATATTTTTTTAAATTTTTTTTAAATTTTTTTAAATTTTTTTAAATTTTTAATTTTTAAACAAGCAGATACTACTTAAAAACACGTTTTGATCTTTCTTTATTGTTACTAGCGGGCACCAGCGCTTCGCGCTGGACCCGCTAGAAGATTTCACGGGGAATAAGTAAACAAAGCGTAAGAAGATTTGATACAATAATATCAAGAACATGTCCTACGTGCATACATAATCCAGACGGGGCCCTAAATAATCAGAATATCGCAGGTGCTTTTGATAATCCAGGTATACATGTGCCTTAATCTAGGTAGGCCTACGTTTGTGTTTCCAGATACATACGTAGGCCTCCCATGAGACCTGAAATGCGGGTAGGCTACCCTTTGTCCCATTATATCAAGAGTATGTCCTTAAATAATTCAGGTACTCTTGATATAATGTAAAGTGCCCTTGATATAATGTAAGTGACATGGTGCCCTTAATACACCATGAGCCTAGGCCCAATGTGCTCTTAATTAATACAGATACCCATGTTCCTAATCCAAGTAGGCCTACTCCATCAACGTGTTCTTAATACCCCCAGTTATTACCTCCTTTCAGCGCATGTCTCTACCTATTTTGTACCCCAAATAATAAAAAGTTGAATTTTAATGTCAAAATTGAAAGTTACTTAAAATTAGCTTTTATATGTCTCCCCCGATTCTTTTATTGCCCCGCCATCCCGTTTTCCTCCTTTAACATTTTGGTGCTGGTGTCGCCACTGCCCATGCACATACAGTATCCAGGTAATTCAGTAGGCCTACGTTCTGAGCGTTATAGTTTTATAGTCGGTCGTTTAGTTTTATGGTCGACGGAGTCTATCATCAAGATTACTTGCACCATTCCACGCTTGTACTTGAGCACAATGTGTGCCATCCGGGTTTTGTTTGGCTTATTTACATTAAATACATTATTCCAATAGGTATGTGGGGCCTTAACGTATTATAGTATGTAGTCCCTTTGTCATGTTTGCTGTGTTCTATAAAGCCTCCCGAGATACTACCTGAGTGTACACCCTTAAAATCCAGTTATCACAGGTGGCCCACCTGCGCATAAGTATATCCAGATAATTTGAGACTCGTTTTATAGTGAACCCCGTAATCCAGATACCACGGATGCCCTTAATAATCCAGACACTCTTTAATAATCATGATAATGTACCACACGTTCCGTTTTCCAGATGCCCCATGTGCCCTTATATCCAGATTATCAAGTAAGGGAAGTGCGGAGAGGAGGAGGTGGCTTAGGGTACACTATTAGAAAAAAGGGTGCTTCAGAAGGGTTCTTGGCTGTCCCGTATATATGGTTTAAAGGTTCTTTGATTTTAAAGGCCCCAAAAGGTTCTGTAGAGAACCTTTAGAGGTTCTAAAGACCAATGTTTGCCCATTTTGAACCTTAAAATGGTTCTTTTTGGAACCTTTTAAGGTGTTATAAAGGGTTCCATACGGGACAGCCAAGAACCCCTGAAGCCTGAAGCATCCTTTTTCTAAGAGTGTACGGACTGCCTGCTTTCACCCTGCCACGTTACAATGTGCAGTTTGCGCCACAAACGCGTATACACTTTGTATGCGTCATTACGTGTGCGCCGAATAGCGCGCGCCATGATAAACGCGGCCGCGCAGCTTCAACATCGTAACGGTTGTTATGGTATCGCCACAGTTTCTTTATCGTTAGCAAACTACGTGTTCATCTATGTTACTAATGCAAAAGTGTCACTTTAAGATCTGTGTAAGAGTTTTATTTACATTTAGAAAATGTCGTAAAATAATGTTATTTGTCGGACGTTTAGTCACGTATAAATGCTTGTACTCATGCGATCTTTAAGAATAACAAACGACCGCATATACAGAAATGTAGCTATATCCCTGATGAATATAGTTTGGGTGAAGACCATATGTCATCACTCACTCCGAAAACCACAATTTTTGCCCGAACAGTAGCTACTCGAGTAAAAGAAATTCAACATTTCGGATTATCATCTGTGATCCTTTCTGCGCATGTCTGAAAACGGGAAAATACTGGCATTGAACTATCTAATTAGCTCATCTATTAGAGGCGCAATTACCACGCTTTTTCAGTTGAAGAGGGACGCGAGTGTAAAATTATTATTGAACTATCTAATCAGGCGAGGGACCGAAAATTAGTATATAGATGTGCCTCTTTCAATTTTTTATTTTATTTTTTTCTATTTTTTTTATTTTATTTTTTTGAAAAAAAAAAAAAAAATAGCGACCCTAGATTTCCGAAAATTAGGGTCGGTCGGAAAGGGCAAGTCAACTTTTTGTTGTTGTTGGCCTAACGGTGGTTTATTTTCACATGAATATTTTTTCTCTCGAAATGCGACGAATTTAACCAATTGTCTTTGTTTATGAATTTGTGACTCTGTGTCCGTTTATATTTTATGGACTTAAAAAACCAATATTGGTCAATTTTATTTCCTGCAAATATTGCTATGCCTTAAAAAAGATGACATTTCATGTAACACAAACACAGTGAGAAACAATCTGCGGAAAATGAAGTTGTAAATTATTGATGGAATTCCAGTTCATCACTCACTTGGCCACAAAGATGCGCGTCGATTAATGTAAGTTGAAATCAAAGTTAGTGCAATCTACCAAATTAAGTCCATCTCACTAGTAACTTACTTGTATCAGATAATGTTAACACTTTCCACGCGACAGACGTCTGCAGACGACATTCCAAAATTTCACAAAATGTTTCAAAAAAGTCAACATTATTGAATTTCATTGCCATACTTAAAATCACCATGAGAAATGCATTGAAATAAGTACAAACATGCCTAGTATTAGTTCAGTAATCCTTGAGATAGACTTTGTAAGTTGGGAAAGGTTTCTGACAAATCTGTTTTGTATATGGTAAGACTAATAGCCGCATGGAAAGTGTTAAGGAAGCTGGTTGTATCAGTTTTCACCCCACGCTCAGTTACTCTTTAGGCATCGTCTCGAAACCGAATATTTTCCGAATCCCTCTAGAAAACAATATACGCCACTGTCATCCAATCCCCGAGACGATCCTGCTGCGTGGCCACTCAGCGTGGTCATGCGATACTGCCAAAGTGGCAATTTTCGTGCCACATTTATTTTCACAATTTTTGCACCACCGCCACATTTATTTTCGCAATATTTGTTCTAAACCATAACACAGCTGTTGCGTGAAAAGTGAAAATGTTTGAATATGTTTTTAAGTATTTAAGTCTGTGTTACTAAAAATGTGAACATTGTAAATTTATCAATGCTTAAAATTGTTTGAATTTTGCAGAACTATTATCAAGATTTTGCTCAAAATTACAAGATTTCCTTACAAACACAGAATGTCCTCTCAATATTGCTTCCCCCCTACGATTTAAGTCATTTCCCCCTTCATCAGAAAGACAAACATTTTCCTCTAAATGGCAACATTTGCAAGGTATGTATTTCTTCAATTCCCCCACATTTTCCTGGATGGAATGCATTTATTCACTGTACAAATAACACTTGTGAAAGCGCCCTCAAGCCAGATGTGCGTGCAAATGAGATGCCTTCATTATCTTAGTCACTTTGAATCATCGCCAAGTTCAGGATTATATACATACAATCCCGCCGTGAAAACAACGCGAGATATTGATAAATCATTGCTCTAATTTGATCTGATTGATTACAAGCCCGGAAGATACTGCTTATATCGAAACCTGCAATCTGAGATGGTTTGTTCCAAATACAACGAGTTGTGTACGCCTGTTGCCCACAATTTGTTGCATACACTGATCGGTGTACAATTCATATGATTTTGTACAGGCTGAGATGGCAATATAGTACCAAGGCTTGGTTTTTGGGTCAAATTAGGGGTGGAAAGACCGACTGAGCCGTCACCAGGAATTAAAGGTAGATGACCCGATTTTCAACTTGATGTTTTCTATTTTACATGAAAGGTCATCCTTAAAATTGTTGCATTCCAAAGTTTGAGTTGCATAACTCCAATGGTTCTATTTTTAGAAGCGCAAGGTCAAAAGACATGTGCCCATTGAGTAGTGCACAGACTGGTTGGTGGTTAACCACCTTTGGCAGAAAGTAATTCACCACATTTTAGCCTATAATTTCCAAATGAAACGTTTCTGGCCCCTAATATTTTGCAGACATAATGAGAAAAATATGGGGATTCTTCTGATACCAAAATATCTTGATGTGAAAGGGGGGGGGGGGGGGGGGGTTGTAGCTTGATATTTCAAAGATGATTACATTTTGAAGAAAGAGGTTGCCAGCAGTTAGCAAAATCTCTATCTTATTGATATTACTGCACATTTACTTTACTTTTTTAAAGTTTGCCAGATACTCAATATTTGACACAATTGGCAAAATCTTTCGATGAAAGATCTTATCGTCTGTTTGAAGGAGAAGTCGTCACTTGGCGTGTTTGCCCCATTTTGCAGCATATTTGCTCTAATAATAATAATAACGGATTGGTGACATACTTTGCACATTTGCCTTTGACTGAATTATGAAATTATTACATGATAAGATGTAGGTCAAGTTATGATTAGTCAAAGGGATATATTGTAGCCAAGGCGACAGGGAAAAAAACTGTTCTACGGGCCCGACCGACATTTTTTTTTTTGGGGGGGGGGGGGATTTTTTTAACACAGTGTTTTGAACTTTTGGTTAGATTTTGAATTTGTTTGATTTTATTCGAAAATTGTTGGAAATGCACACACAAAATTCACAAAAAAACATAATTAAAAAAACACCAACAAAAAAAACCACCCGACCGACCAAGGTTTGTTTGCCCATAGAACAAAGTCGTTTTTTTTGGTTGTGTTATGCTGTGAATATATTTTGAGTTCTGACAGTCAGTGAATCTTTACATTGAGTCTCATGAATGGTTTATTAGTTTGAATGTGTGTTACTTTGTAATCAAGCAGTTCCATCAAAACCTTGTATGTTTTTTCTGGCCCTTCAACAGGCCCTTCAACATGTATAAAATGAAACTGCCCAACGGTTATGCATAGGAAGTGTTGCTTTATACATGTTCAGGGGCAAGAGCACTTTCAAGGTTTTAATAGATGTGGGTTTTTTGGCCCTTGAATATGTTTAGAGCAGATTGCCCAAAGATTGTAATTAGGAAGTGTTACTTTATACATGCTGAAGGGCCAGATGGAGATACGAGATTTTGACAGAACAGCGACGATATTATGAAAACAAATTTCTGTCATCTTTTCAAAATCAGAGTAAGCATACTGTTCCTATTGCTCTACATTTCTGCTCTAAATTTCCCGGGGGGGTTGGGGGGGCACTGACATTTGAAAAGGGTATAGGTATGTGCCGCGCTGAAGACCCCCTTTTTCACCCTCCGCTGCTAGTTCTTATGACCCCCCCCTTTTGAGCCTGCATCAGTTCTTAAGACCCCAATTTTATTTCAAATTCAAAAATCGGTAAATTTTGCGTTCCAAAGCCCCAATTTTGTGTTCCAAAGCCCTAATTCTTCGAAAATTTTGCGTTCTTAAACCAAAATAAATCGAAAATTGAACTATAGGCCAGTTCTCAAGACCTATTTTTTGGGAAAAAATCAGTTCCTTAGACCCTATTTTTCGTCATAAAATCCACTCAGTTCAGTTCTGTAGCCCCCCTTTTTGAGACCCTGGGCGGCACACCGCTACCCAAAAAAAGTTGAGTGCCCCCCCCCCCCCCCCCCCCGGGCTAAATTTAGGCCAAAAAAGTTGTTTGTTTTGATCTTGCTACTTTCATTTTGCAGGGAGCTATTAGCTCTGCTGGTATCGCCTAGAATTCCCATTAATAGTAGGCCTACTGTATTTGAATTTGAATCCAATTTCTAGAAACACTTCAGCAGGTCAATTATCTACCAACACTGTCTCTATACAGTTCACCAGATGGTCCATACCGCTGTGTGTGATGTGTTCTGGTCTAGTCTGTACATGAGTGATTGCTATGAGTGTGCATTACATATGAGTGTATGGTTGGTGTAGGCAAGGCATGCCTTGGTGTAGGGGAGGGGGTGGGGAGAGGTTGATGAAGCGGTGGGACTAAGAGTGGCTCTGTAGCAGAGCTAGGGAGCTATAAGTAATTAATACAGTGAGTCAGCGGTACACTGTTTCACCAATATCAATTTGTAATTGTTCTCCTATTTCTGATGCAATATTCTTTCTTTTACATAAAAAACACCACACCTTGTAGTCTTACCATACGACTTCCCTATCCAGAGCATATAGACGAGAACCGCTCCATCAATCCAAGAACCTCCTTGTGATTAGGGGAAAACTGTTCTATGGGCCTGACCAACCCATATTTTATTATTTTATTTTTTAATTACAAAAACCAAACAAATATTTTGACAATTATTTGACAAATTTTGGAATTTCTTTTAATTACATTTTCTGGCTATAATATTTTTCTAAATTAGAACTGTTTTCCCTTTTTTCTGCCGTATTCCTACAAGTAGGAATGCATATAATTCAGCGTTTCTTTATAGAATATCTTAATATTTCCCTACATATGTTGATATTTTCCCCCATTCCCTTAAAGATAAAGGTCCTACCGGGATGACTACCACTATGTTGAGCATTCAATGGATAATTCATGATAACACAATACCCTTGCCTGCGCTGCATGCCTATCTGCCCCCTTTCCCCTCTCAACTTCTATTAGGCCAAGAAGAAGAAAAATAGTTGTGTTGCCCTCTAGGGTAGCATTTATTTTTCCATTTTTTTTCTTTCATTTTTCATTTTTTTTTTCAATTTAAATTTGATCTTTAAGTGTCTAAATGTTACTATTTCTTGCTTGAAATAATTAAGTAAGCTTAAATAAATGGTTAATATTAGACTATTATCACACTAGAAACATTAGTTAAATTTGACTTAGGGCCTATACCAATTTTGTCTCAACATAAACCATTTATTTTTCAGCCAAGAAAAAAAGAAAAAGAAGGGAAAAAAAATTCTGACCGACCGACCTGATTTAAAATTTAGCACTTGAGGGCAACACATTTTTTTTTTGCCTTACATTCTGACCAGTATTGTAATATATACATCATTTCTGTTATGCTTCTAATAGTGCGGGGAGAAGGGGGCCTTAACTGTTATATATAGGGATGCAGGGCTGGAACTTAAGATTTTTTTCAACCAGCCAGTAGGGCAGGTAACTCACAAAAAATACCTGCCCAACAGAAATGCCACCAACCAGTGTAACACACTTGCACCGTGAGTTTGAATTTTTTCTGCCAGTCGGACGGGTACTTATGTATTTTCACCCGCCCGACACAAAAGTTACCCGCTATGGGCAGGCGGGCGGGTGCTATTTCCAGGCCTGTAGGGATGTGTGTATACAATGTATAAAAGGCCAAAATATGGTCCAAAACAAAGTTGACCCGTACAGATTTCAGAAAATGTTCTTTCTTTATTTACGAACATCAATCAATTGAATGAAATTGGTTTGAATAAAGAGTCGTTTGTTTTTCAATGGAAGTAAAAGATCCCATGTTGCGGCACATTCCTAGAACCTCATATTTTCTAAGCAATGTGTCCCTTCCTGGGAGGGGGGGGGGAGGTACTCAGATATTCTTTTGATAGGGATGTTCCGCCAGCAAAATGAAAATTGACCCAAACATTTATCCATTTCCGGGGGGAAATGGACCCGTATGTTTACCGGAGACCCATAATTTTCCTATCTATTTGACAAATGTTGCTAAAATTTCTGTCAAAAAAACAAAATTAAGGATTTTAGACCCATAAATTGACCAAAAATTGGCTTTGACAAGGTGTCATTTATTTACCAGAGGGTTAAAATTGGGATCCTATTTGGCGGCATATCCCGGTAACCTCATCCACTAAGTACCCCCCCCCCCCCCATCCCTGTAACCTCATCCACTAAGTACCCCACCCCGTCCCTTCATGAGCTACTTTGAACCTGTAGTTCACCAGCGTACTGAAATTTGTTTTAAAAAGATTATGTATTTCTGCACATCCCCCATAATCTATTCACTAAGTAGCACCCCTCCCCGGGCAACCTGCACCTGTAGTAACCCCGTATGCTTAATTAAGTCGGATGGGTAGACACTTGACCCATTGTAGGTTGAGAATTGACTTTTTCTACGCGAGGGGTGTGTTTCGCTATTACACTTCAAGCTATACCAATGCTAAGCCAAGAAGGAAATGTAGGGATAGCGGTATGCCATTAGCTGGTATACACTTGAGAGGAGGATGAGGGGAAACCTAGTCATCGGTTATACCCAGTCTCAAATGCACAGTTCACATCCCACAGTACAAATACCCTAATGGGTATGAACTTGGACTTGTATCATTGTGGCATAGTATGGTTCTCTCATTACACAGTCAGTGGCACAAAGTGCACAGTGATATATGCGTGGGGATTGAACTTAGCCCGGGGGCATGATGTTATCATCTCGGGGAAGTGCACTATATACTTCTCTCTGTGGCCGGTCCATCATTGAAGCAGCAGCCGTGTTTATGATGACTAATGCTTTGTTAACACTTTCCACACGGCTTTAAGTTTTACCATATACTAACAGATTTTGTAGAAACCTTTCCCAATTCTTCAACGTCTATCTCAAGAATAACTGAACCCATATTAGGCATGTGTGTACTGTATTCAAGGCATTTGTCATGGTGATTCCAAATATGGTGATGAAGCTCAATAATTTTGACATTTTTGAAACATTTTGTGAAATTTTTTGGAACTGTCTTCGGCAGACGACTGCCGCGTGGAAATTGTTAATATTAGCAGCATCAATTTATGCAATCTACCCCACATCACATTGGTTGAATCAGTCAGTCAGTCAGTCAGTCATCGGACGTGTGTACCAGAGAGCTTGTGCATATACACAATGCAAGAGAGGAGGCATTTGTGGAGCGGAGCGTAGGGGAGGACATATCACACAACTCTCCCAGCTGGATGGAGACCATCAGCTGCTATACAACGTACATTCACACATATGCGCATCCACGCATACTAAGCATAGCTAGCAGTCGGTCACTTGGATGTAATAGATAGAGCCAGGGAATGACATCGTTATAAAGCAGTGAACATATATAACCTGGTGTACAAGATCGATGGACAAATGTCAGGATTATTTTTAGTACCAGCAGGGCAGTAATTTGACATTTTGTCGGGTAGCCTTTCCTTGTTGCTTCCTTCAATGTGACTTGGATTTGATTTTGTGTCTCTTTATATTCGTCCTGTTCTCCTGAGAGTATCTTAGACTGACAATACTTCATGTTATACTCCTCTCTCCATAATATTTTGCTACAGAGTGCTGCATTGGATACATGCATGGACTGTAGCTGCATGCATAGATAGCTAGGGACTTCTTTTAGATGCCTGTGCTTGTTCTTCAAAAATTCAGTTTATGTACTCCACTAACCCGACAGATTTTGCACGGTATTATTTGACTTTATGGCGTCATCTTTTCCGGCTAGAACTTTGAACATTTTTGTAGATGATCACCATCATCGTTACACACATCTTTATCTACCCCAAGATTATGTTACACCCCGCTGTGGCAACTGATAAAGTTGGATAGAAACACAATGTGAGACTTCATTGACAAATCATTGATTCTACATCTATTAAAACTTGAAAGGATTTTTACCACAGAACCAAACGGAATGCACGCCAACAAGACAAACGCAGCTTTGTATACACACAGTCGGTAATCGGCTAACGTGAATCAGATTTGTCATGGTGCACACCAATAAAAATTGGCAATTCTCAAGAGTCGTTTTTTTCTGATCGCGGCAGGAATCTTTAAATAAACGATCGCCTTGTACCAGGGATATGCCGCACATGTGCGCAAACACAGGGGCCTTATTATAAGTCTAACCCTTTGTGTGTAAAGACCATATTGGTTTAGTAATATTCTTGGCCAGTCTGGCTTACTTACCGACCGACCGACGCCGCACAACTGTCGTTGCCGTCACCGATGATATCGACCTCTTTTCTCGTAATCGTTTGACACATTCTAGATAGACAATGAGGAGTGGATACAATGTGTATATGCTCAAGTGTGGATAAAGATTAATCTCGTTGTTGACGTACATGTGGATTACTGGTCTTATTAGGACTGTATTCATTCATTTTGAGGCCTAACGGTCCCCATTTTGGATGGAAATAGTACTGTTTTGTCATTTCGGGATCTAACAGTCCAGTTTCAACCAGGATTATCATATAACTTTTTGTGGAACATTTGCTATTTTTGGGCTACCTGTATAACAAAATAGGCAATTTTCTTTTGTAACACAAAGATGTATGCATTGATTTATATTTTCGACATATAAGCAGGGCTTGATATTCGTTGCTTTTATACGAGCCAAGACTAGAGACAAAAACACCAAACAAAGCATTGATTGTGAATACATGTAGTAAATTGTTCGTGTAATCACGTCTCATCTTAGCGTGATCCAGCATTAGCTGTTGCAGAAGCTATTATTCGTTTGGCATCTCGGGTTTGCTCTGCAGTGTTGCTTGGTAGTAGATGACACCATTTAAGCCGTCGCTTGTTACATCTATGCCTATGTGATGTGGTGTCAGGTTATTGGTGTCAAGTTTATCATTGACTATTGGTGGCAATAGTGGTGTCGAGTTCATCATTGACTCATCGTCATTACTGGGTAGTATTAGTGGGAATTCCTTTGTTTATTTCTGCGCACATCGTCAACATACAGCTTGTGTAAGAGGAATGTGATGATGACAAGTCTATACTAAGATTTATAATAACATGATTCATCACAACGTTGTGGCATGCGGTAATATTGAATGTCATCCCTGTATACATTGAATGTATGGATTCTCTATTTGAGGTTGTTGAATGGTGCACACAATTTGTGACCTGTACTACCGAACATCATCCTGTATACATTGAATGTATGGATACTCTATTTGAGGTTATTACATGATGCACACCATTATGACGTACATGGAATATCAGCTTGCACTAATACTCAATTTAAGGTTATAACATAATTCACAATATTTTCGCCCATCACAGCAACACTGAACTTCAGTCTCCACACATGGAAAACAAGAATACTCTATTTGAGGTTAATGCTGATATACTGTTGTTCTGAGCATCTTATTTCAACCCAATGATGTGCCATGTTCACTCTTATTTCCCATCAACTACATCCTTGAATTGACTGGCTTAACTCAACAACAAATTGAATCTAGTCCACTTGTGTGCATACATTCATTCTGTGTACACATACATGCACTGTCAGTCTGTCACCCATGCACTTCCTATACCAAGGGTTGACTCAACTTGACAAAAGCATCACGACTTGTATCTAGTAAAGTAGCCATTCAAGCTGCATACACTTACACGGTAGTGCATCAGCATATGGACATCCCCCGCCATAATGTCTAACTCTAATTGCATTGATCACCACAGAGTTGAGTCATCCTGTTCTCAAGAGCTTTACAGGTGACACCTCCGCCATCTTCAGCTGTGTCATCGTCACTGATTGATTGAGCACCCAGCTGACACACCGATACCACGGAATAGACCGCTCATCATCTTATGTAGCTCCTCTGTTGCCATGGTTTCTTGGTAGCTAGAGTTGATACCATAACAATATCGGAGAAGCTTTTATCCGACATCCGGTATATATCGCTGACGCGGGACACACCAGCGCAAGAAATCCATTTATCATCTTATAATATAGCCCTACTGTTGCCGTGGTTTCCTAGTAGCTAAAGTGATACCAAGGTATCATCGGAGGCGCTTTCATGAGACATACGCTTTTTAGCTAAACTTTATCCTTCTCCTCCCAGTAAGACGTCAAGGAGTTGACCATGTCTGGTCTAGTCTATAATGCAAGATGCTATGCGGGTAATTGGACCTTATTGTTTGTGTGTGTGTGTGTGTGAATCATTTTATCTATATAATAATACGAAGTCACCAATTCTTGTTCTCTCCTTTTCGCACCTTTGATTGACTTCAAATTCACTATGCAAGTCCATATGGGCCCAACGATGAACGCATTTATGTTTGATTTCTTATTTTGGGTTAGATTTATGTGAAATTTGAGGTTTTTTAGCCCATTGCTTTGTTGTTGTTACACGCTCGCGTATATACGCTGTGCACACAATATGCATGGCACACATTATAACAGGCTTGTTTACAATCCAGGGTATGATGGTATGAGGCTTAACAAATGATGTTCTATGTGATTAATTTGAATATGTTTGGTCAAATGTTTGGCAGTAAAAGACAGTGGTAAAGTTAGCAGCATATTAGAAATGAGAAATTAGACATTCATGAACCCTGCGGGGCTCAATATAAACATGCTTCACTCTGGGCGGTTAAGCACGGCCGGGGTCCATTGCACCTCAAGCCAGCGGCCCTGCAGTTCAGATAATAATGCACTCTCCTCCGAATGTCTAATAACTCTAATTTCTAAATTTTTTGTATTTGTTTTTACTACCCTTACCAGGCTGTCAACTTTTGACAATGGCTGCCAGGTCAGAAATTTGAGTTTAATAGCTAGGGGGTGGGGGGGTTGCCGCCAAACCCAGACCGAGCAGGGTGGGGGAGGTTGCCAAGTCAGAAACTTGAGATCAGAGGTTTATAAATTTGAGGGGGAGGGGGGGGGGGTGAAATTGGGTAAACATTTTTCAAGCTCTCTCATGGTCCACCAACACTCAAGTAATGATAATCACAAACCATGATGCAATGTAGTATCCTACAGAAAAAGTATGCACTTTGGCAAAAATATGTTGATATGTCAACAGTACAACACTTTTTCAGAGAAATGGTATATTAAATTAATTGATTAAGATTAATTGTTAAGTTAGCAAGGACACGCTAGTCATGTTATATTCTGTTTAGAATAGACCTTTTCAATACGCAGAATAACACAGTAATACAAATGCATATAAAATAGAAAATTAAATATTTTAAACCCATAAATTTCCAAAAAGGGGTCATTCATTCATTTACCAGAGAGTGAAAAATGGGACCTTGTTTGGTGGCACATCCCTGTAACCTCATATCAACTACTGTAGGTACCCCCTCCTCCCCCAGGAATGGTATCCTGAATCCTATTTTGTGTATGCATGGATTTATAGCTTAGACATTTAACATCTACAACTATATATACTTCTTCTGGATGGCTAGAATGGTAATGCTGTGACTTAAAAATCTCCGCTATATTTTTTGAGTTGCTTGATTTTTGATATTTCATGTTCAATCTTATTTATTAATTTTTTCAGTGACAGGCTCCTTCACCAAGAGCAAAAGGAAATACTTTGCCGATCCAACCGACCCCAAACTGTCTCAAGATGTCATAGTAGCCACGTCTAGTATCCCCTCGTATTCACCGCCCCCGGTCGTCTTGCAAAAAACATCGTCTTCGTCGTTAGTTGTGCACAGGCCGATGCACAATAAACAGGGTAAGTTGTGGTGATTTTATGGAATTATTTCATAGAAATTTCCGAGTTAACTTTGTATAAATTTCCTGGTGACTCAAATTGTCTGAAAATGTTGTGGAAGCCACATCTAGTATCCCCTCGTATTCACCCCCCCCCCCCCCCCCCCCCCACGGTCTTTTGCAAAAACCATCGTCTTCATCGTTAGTTGTACACAGACGGATGCCCACAACATAAGGTTTCACTTTACTTTTCACTTTTAATAAGTTGTGTTGATTTTATTGAATGATTTCATCGACATTTCTGTGCAATCTCTGTATAAATTTCCTGGTGACCCAAACTGTCTGAAGAGATCATACTACATCAGCCACGTCTAGTATCTCCACGTATCCACCATACCCGGTTGTCTTGCAAAACCCTTGTTATCGTAAGTTGTACATAGACCGAACCGGGTAAGTTGTGTCGGTAATTAACAGAAGAACTAGGTCGTCTGTAGGAGAGGTTATCTGTCTGCATCCTTTGTGTATTTGTCAATCTGGATGGGGGTGTCACTTTTAGTTCACACTTTTATCCAAACTAAGGTTATGTAACATTGGGTTATTCAAATGTTAATGAGGTCGAATGTCACATACTACCATTAAAGCGGGAATTAAAGGTCCTCTTAGGGCAAGCTGTTTTATGTATGCTTATCTGCCTCTGTCAACCTCTTCTTTGTTTAAATAGTCAAAGAGTTTCTTGTCCAAGTATTAAATTCATTCAGAAGCTTGACATTCTGACAAAACAAACCTAACCCATCCACCCTGACACACACACACCTAGAGCTGTCTTGTACAATATCAAATGCACACATTAAACACGCAGTCTCAATTAGGTTTGTTCTATGAAGGAGAATAAGTATGTACCTATAGTGGTCTTTTAGAAAGAGGCACATAATATGTAAGACACATGTGGAGAAATTGGTTGTGTAACCGACACAATTTGACACCGGTTGACGACTATCTCTCTTAAATCATCTTACCCGTTCAATTTTGGTAAAATACATTTGGGGGCACGGTTGCCCCGCCTCCAGAAAGCTATGGAAGTTGCACAGGCAGACATTACCTGTGTACAAGGTGTTCCTGAATGATTTATACCAGGTTTGAAGAAAAAAAAGATTTGTACCTAAACATGTTCAATGATGTTATGAGTTACAAAAGAGGTAATTTGGGTTAAAAGTGGAATCTACCATTTCTGTCAAAAACGCCAGATTTTTAAAATCCAAAATTCCTAAGAAAGCTAAATATAATATGTAGATATTAGAATTATAAGCTATCTCACCAATAATAATGGTATTCATACTTCAACAAAATGCATCTTTCCCAGTTTAAATCATTTTGAGACACCCTGTAGAAGGATTCCATCGTGACGACACTCCGTTGTACTCTGTGTCGTATCATTTGAGCCATGTCTTTTCTCTAGACAGTAACACGTGCAGATGTAAATGGCAAATTAGTTTGCGGGGGAGAACAGAATATCTCTTATTTCGCCTAGCGTCTGTGAATCTCCTGATACTTAAGGGCTTCCAGTACCCCTTGATTGAGACCCACCATTCAGTTTTTGGAACACTCTGCAAAACTAATTCTTACCATTGAAGTTAAGTTTAATGATCAAAATACCAGGCTTAACAGTTTCCATGCACGTGGCTACTAGTTGGACCATTTCAAAATGGGGTTTTTTTTCAGAAAACTTTCCCAACTTTCAAAGCTTATCTTAAGAATTACTGAACCAATACTAGGTATGTTTCTACTTATTCAAATGCATTTCTCATGGTGATTTCAAATATGGTAATGAAATTCAATGATGTCAACATTTTTGAAACATTTTGTGAAATTTTGGAATGTCGTCTGCAGACGCCTGCGCATGGCATGGAAAGGTGTTAACCAAGTATTCAGAACTAGTTCAAAAAGAACAAATTTTAAGCTCCAATTTGGAACTGACGAGACTATAATTAGTGGAGCAAGCAGCAGTAGTGCTGTTTGGGAAGCCCTTAAACTGCCTGTCTTGCATGTTTTAATTGGTTGCTGGAAGTCTGTCTTGATATTATGTATGTACAGACATCAGGGGTTGTTTTTTTTGTTTTTTTGCTCTTTCTTCTCTTTGAACCTGTGTCATCAATTATATTGAGCAAATATACATTGTGGTAAATTTACTATCTGTATAGGGGGCATGGACGGAGCTATTTTTAAGTTAGAATTTAACAAAAAGGCGATAGTGTGTAAAGGTCAAGCATATGATATATAGGGCCTAGTTGAATATAAAATGTAATGTATGTTTTCTTAAGGAGATAAACGTCATCGTTGTCCTCTAAATCATGGCTGATCAAGAGATAGGCCTGTTGCTGCTTTAATACCATTAAAGTCCATTCTTGGCAAAATTGAAATATAAAAGATCAAGAGAAAAAAGTCTAAGGAATCTTAGGTCGACCACATTTACATTGTCCATATAATCACTGTTTCTAGATTCTCAACATCTCATCCATGGAGACAGCAAGTACCTCCAAAATGGTTGATTGATCAAATTGATTTTCCCAACTTTGATGGTCTAGTTGGTCATAAAATCTGATTTTCCGTTCAGTGCATGATTACAAGGGCTTTTTAGTGACGGCTATTTCATTTTTATCAACATATGATATGGAGCATGTTTTGCTTGCTGACATTGACATGAAGTCAGCTTATGTGTGGTGTTTTATATCGATTACATAGAGCAAATATACCTTTCAGAAAATTACACTTCTGTCATGATGGCGTCTTAGGACTTGAGTAAGGTGTAATAAGTGGAGAGATGCAAGCGTGTGAGTTATGGATGTTGGAATATGGAGTTGTTTGATTTTAAGCCTATTTGCTATCTTATGAAGATAGTAATATTAGAGATATGAAGGATTGAATGCATAGAAAGATATTTAGTGCAGGGCATGGTTGTTTGAGTGGAACTGCAAGCAAATGTGCTGTCTTATGACGATACTGGTTGTAGAGTAGGACTTGACACAGAGAGTTACAATGGTGTGAGTTATGAATTGGCTATAAATCAACGAGAGTTACTTGAATGTAGCATTTGCGTAACATTTATTATTAACATGCTATTTTATGGTGAGTTCGAGATATAGGAATGGAGTTATTCGAATTTAAGCATATCTGCTATCTTATGAAGATAGCAGCTATCTTATGAAGATAGCAGTAAGAAATTTGAATGGTGAGACCTTTACATAGAGGTGTGAATTATATAGATTGGCTGTAGAATAAAAGTGAGTTAAATATAGCATTTTATATATCACTTTTATGCTAGCTTATGATGAGTTGTTGATCATGAAATGGATTAATTTGATTATTTGAAATTAACCCTCTGCTTTCTTGTAAAGATAGTAATATAAGAAATTGAAGGATGGACTTAAACATAGATATATTGGGTGCGATTGATGGAGACTTGAGTAGAGATGTAACCAAATCTGCCATATTATGAAGAAAGTGATTGAAGATAAGGAATGGTTGTAGAGAGATAAAACTGTGTGAGTTATGATTGGCTTTAGAATAAGGCAAAAAAAAAGAAGTTGACTTGCCCTTTCAGGGTTAAAGTCAGGGTCGGACGGTCGGATTATTTTTTTTGTTGTTGACATTTTTTGAAAATTTACTGCACAAAAACACGTTTTTTGAGATTTTCTTTTTGTTGTTGATTTTTTTGGAATTTTTTTGAGATTTTTAAACAAGCAGATACTACTCAAAAACATGTTTTCATCTTTTTTTTATTGTTATGTGCTTCTTTCAATTTTTTTTTTCCCAATTTTTTTTGTTTAAAAAAAATAATTAAAAAAATAGCGACCCTAGATTTTCGAAAATTCGGGTCGGTCAGAAAGGGCAAGTCAATTTTTTTTTTTTTGGCCTAAAGAGTTACTTAAATGTAGTATTTATGCTAACAATTGTTAATTACATAGTATCTGATGAAGAGTGATGGATGTTGAAATAGAGATATTTGAAATAAAATATATCTGCTATCTTATGAAGATAGTAATATGAATTTAAAGGTTTGGGTTTATGAGAGAACTATTTAGTGCATGTTAGGTCAAACCAAAAAACAAGTATGTTTCCAGTAGTGCGCACGCATTTCACTGATACATCAATTCTTGAGCATTTTAAAAAAATTATAGAAAAAACGGGGGACAATATTGTTAGGGTGACATCTTTTGTCGAAATTGTGTCCATCATGTTTCAAGATGGCGATTGGCCACATATGGCAAACACAAAAGTGAAAATCCGCAGCGAATACAAATGCACAGATTTGACTAAATAAAACCATTTCAATTTTCAAGTGAATCTCCACTATGAATTTGAGCAACAAAAAGCCCCCCCCCCTACATTTTGCATTTGACTTTTCAGGCTTGCTACTGAAAAATCAACATGACATTGTGTCCCTTTAATAGAGAGACAATGGTACAAGGGAGTCTGCTATCTTATGAAGATAGTAAAATGTAAAATGAACATTTCATACATGATTATCATTTTTGTCACATCACTTTATTAAGCACCACAACACAACAAGTACAATATCAATAAGGTGACTAAAAAAACACCCAATCCTGTTGTACGAACCCCCGACCCACCCATTTTTTTCTTCCATTTTTTTAAAATTTTGGTTGCCATTTTTTGATTGGTTTTTTTGTTGTTGTTTTTTGTGTTTTTTTTGATTTTTTGATTTTTTTAAAAAAAATTCAGATTTTGTTGTTGAAAATTCACAAAAAAAGTGGACAAAAACCAACAACACTACCTGAGAGGTCCGTTTGCCTGTACAACAGTTTTTTGTGTGTTTTGTCTCGTACTATACAAAGACATGTTTAACAAAACACGATTTTAAACTCTGCAAATATCGTTCCCAGAGTGGTCCTGCGTTGATTGTATACAGGTATTTATTTAATGGGTTACAATAGATATCGACCGAATGTATTAAATACACGGTACTTTTAAAGACTACACGATCCGCACGTCAGCTTGCACCGGGCACAGTTGAGTGATTATTCAAGGCATACAGTTGGCGCGCGAGTTTAGTTAAACGCGCACTAAACTACCCCTGTACCCATGTTTAAAGTTGGACACATTTCGGCAAGTTAGACGCGTTTTTAAGTAAAACGAATGTACGAGAATCGCGTTTAGTTAAACGCTGTGTCTAAAGTCAATGTTAGACGCGTGTTTAGCTTAAAACCGTGTTTAACTACGTACGAGAATACAGCTCATAAACTCCAGATCAGTTCTCCATTAAAGTGGGCTTAGGGAAGGGTTATGGAAAACATATTCGGGACACAAAGGTGACAAATAAAAACATTAAAAATCTGACAACTTTGAAGTATGGGATCATATTAGGGAACTGCATGGTAAAAATAAAGATTCTTTCAAGATTTGCCTTCATTAACTTTAACCTTTAGTTAACCCCTTCTCTAACATCTTTGAAGGAAATCCTCATATCGAGGGCTCGAAACCACAAGGCCTCATCTCCATTTTTTCAAAAATGAGATTTTGGTATCAACATTTTTAGAAAGAAATTCTCTTTCCATTACACACACACAGCCGTATCTCCATAACACAACCCCTTTCAAAGTTATAGCCAGTATCACAAGGCCTCATCTCCATCTCCCCAATGTTTTTAAAAATCTTTAATAGTCTTTTTCTCAAAATGGTCAAAATGGAGATAAGGCCTTGTGTTTCTGAGCCCTCGTTATTTAGGATATCTTAAAAGCCCTATAGTTCAATCAGTTCCAAATTGGCGATAAATATTTGGTTTTTTATCTCTCAGCACGCAAAAATGATCCAACCTTACGCGCGCGGGCCACATGCACACGGTTTTGGTTGCACGCATATGATGCACAGTGCACTTGTTGCCCTAGTGGACGCATTCCTTCTGTATTCATTCGCGGAGTAATTCTGTTATACCGGGTGGTTCAAAAAAAGTTGACCTAAGTTCAAAGACATTTTTCAACCACATTTAAAGGTTCAGAGAATTTGTGTTTACATAGTCTTAATCAGCAGTAAGTTTTGAAATTATCCTGAAAAGATGGCACGTTTAGCTTGTTTGGTTCTTCAGATATGGTTCATTACAGAAAACATGTACAAAACTGACTTGTCCACAGGAGTGTCATTTAGTTGTTGACTTTGACAAAACATCATGCTCTAGCTTCAGAATTCAAAAGCCCGCCCTGACAAAGTATCCCAATCTTTATGCTTATGTGCCATTCACATTCAACAAAGAAATGTAGGTACGTAAGTAGGTAATGTCAAGCACCAGACAGATGTTTCAGATGTCTCCATTTTCCTTTTTCTCCATTTTTTTACAATTTTTTACAATCGTGTGTAAGTCCACTTTGTGCATTCCATCTCTACTAAAGGACGCTCCCGTGGACAAGGCAGTTTTGTGCAATGAACCATATTTCTGTAATGAACCATATCTGAAGAACCAACCAAGATAAATGTATCATTTTTTCAGGATAATTTCAAAACTTACTGCTGATCAAGACTAAGTAAACACATTATTCTCTGAAACTTCAAATGTGTTTTAAAAAATTCCTTGAACTTGGGTCAACTTTTTTTTGAACCACCCGGTACACAGGGGTATTCATAGTGCGTGATTTTTAAGAACGACGCATACTAACGCAGCTCTGTAATGAGGCTTTGCCAATTTGGAACTGATCAAAGTATATATGCACCATGTGTGTGGTCTCAAAGACGGCGGAGTTTGGATTAGTATTCAGCTAACTGTAAATCACAGCATCAACGAGGAGGGTGTTAACACTTTCCACGCGACAGGCGTCAGCAGACGACATTCCAAAATGTCACCAAAATGTTTCAAAAATGTCGAAATTATTGAATTTCATAACTATATTTGGAATTACCATGAAAAATACATCGAAATAAGTACAAACATGCCTAGTATTGGTTCAGTAATCTTTGAGATAGACTTAGACAGTTTGGAAAGGTTTTTGGAAAATCTTGTTTGTATATGGTAAAACTAATAGCCGCGTGGAAAGTGTTAAAGAATATGCAGAGTATTCCATTACATGTTGCCTCACGATTAGTGTTAGTGAGTTGGCTTAAACATAGGCGATGCTTCGTGTCGTACGCGTAAGGCACATCTTGTCAGCCCGACTTAATTTGAGATTTAGAGCAAAATAGCTTTTGTAAAAATATAATGTAAAGAACTTATGTTTTCAACGGTATCATTTCATTAAAAAAGAAAAGTGGGTATCATTGGAAAGGTAAACTCTCGCCCGATATTTTCAAAATCTCATAATTCGCAAGAAGACAAAAGTAGACAAAATGTAACATCGGTCATGTGTCACATATGCTGGGGGGGGGCTGACATTTGAAAGGGGTATGGGTATGTGCTGCCCTGAAGAACCCCTTTTCACCCTCTTCTAGCTCTTAAGACCGCCTTTTGAGACTGCACCAGCTCTCAAGACCTCCAATTTTATTGAAAATTCAAAAAATCACGAAAATGTTCATTCTAAAGCCCAGTGTTTGCGTTTTAACTAATCAAATTTGAAAAACAAACCAGTTCTTAAGACCTACCTTTTCGAGAAAATCAGTTCTAAGACCCTATTTTTTGTCATAAAATTCTCTCAGTTCAGTTCCGAAGCCCCCCTTTTTTTGTGAGACCCTGTGTGGCACACCCCTACAACAACAAAAATGATTATTTTGACATTTTTGAAACATTTTGTGAAATGTTGGAATGTCGTCTGCAAACGCCTGCCGCGTGGAAAGTGTTAAACTCACCATTTTATGCGGCTCTTCACGGCTGTTTGACTGTCCAATTTATAATTAAAATTATGGAATAAAAAAGATTACATAGTGGCCCAGTTATGGTTTGACCTGATTTAGGTAGCGCTAATGAATACGAGTATACGGTGAAAATTTCACGAAAATTGTAGGAGCCATTTTTAAATTATCGGCATTTTCTACTTTACACACATTTTACATGTAACTCTATGGGAAATGTGGCCGATGAGGGCGCTATTATAGTAATTAATAATATTCAAAGCTCTATTTCTCAGAAATGGCACCTACAAATGTTCTGAAATTTCTACAAAAGATGGCCAGTATAATCAGGTACTTGAATAAGTTAAAACCAGAACCGGGCCAGCAAGTAACGGTGTTCTCAGAATAAATCGGACACATTATGTGGGATCAAACAGCCGTGTCATCACACCCAATCATTGTCTCATAAGTAAAGACATATGCACTTTGTGTCACTGATGAGATGCGAAATGATAAATGACCCAGGGGATTTCCTGCAAATCGACACATGGCAGTAAAACAGGAAAGGATGTAAACCTTCCTATGGAATAACCTGAGTAAAAATATTTGCAAGATACATGGAGGTTTCAAAACCAATGATTTATATTGACCATGCAAATGAAAAGATAATTGCCTGGCTGGGGAAAAATGGGGAATTGCAGAGTGATTGTAGTTAAGGAATTTGGGAAATAAAGAAATGCGTAGTAAGAGTATTCAGGAAATGTTCTTTTATTGAAGGAAAAGTGTTGCTCGCTTTCCAGAAAATGTGCATTTTCCAGACATGATTATTGCAGACAAAAACTTTAACTGTGTATAGTTCTGTGGGATACACTAGCGTCATGATGTGCTGACATATTACGAAAATTAGCCTTTCCTTAAAGGCATATTATGCAATCTTTTCCATGGGAGGCCCTCTATCCTTGATTTTTTTTAAAGCAGATTTTCTTGCAGATTTATATTTCTAATCATAAATATATTCATAGACGGTAACCGTCTATGATATATTATAGTATCAATAGTGCTCTTAAATAGTCTACTGTGATATATCAAATTTTTAAACAATTGCACTCGGTTTAGAAGTATGAAAACCTCTTTTAAGACCAAACAACCAGCTGCACTAACACCCGTACATTGGCTGTCAATTTATTCTCCCGAAGAAGATGCGTCTTACTCAAAATCTTAAATACATAAAACCTTGATGTCTTTGTCACCCCCAGTTCTATATTAATACAAGAGCATCTGTTTTGATAATATGGCAGTAGGCTTGATGGATATATAGGTCATCTGGCTTAGAATGACTATAGTTTGATCAGTTCCAAATTAGCAAGAAATACACAGGGGTTTTTCTCTCTCTCCAAGCGTATGTACGCTATTTTATCATACACATGTATCAGGCATTATGACTCACAGTGCGCCATCTTGCGTCATGCAAGCTTTTCGCACTCCCACGCTCTGCTGTATTAATACTCTAAAAGCCAATATTTGCGCGCATTTTGATAGCATAGACATTTTGCGATTTTTTTTTTTTTCGCGGTCGACCTTCTGGATGCACTGCACGAATGTTTGAAAATAATATTTGTGTGTGTTACAAAATTTTGCGGAAAAATATTTTGGGCGAAAAGCGCGAAAATAAAAACACCGCAAACATTTCAGCTTTTACATTAATTTGCTGCTGTAAGCAGGTTAGCCATTTGGAACTGATCGAACTATATACATTATAGTTATAAATATTTGATTTAATCTTGTGAAATGATGGTATAACCATTAAGCTAATAATGATGGTGACTGATGGTGATGATGAAGGCTTTCACCTGTCCTTGTCATGAAAACAAGATTGTTTTTGAGACATGTATATTATAATTTGTGTCAAGATGATTAGCGATCAAAAGGTAATTGGGATAAGGCCATAAGGGACGCACCATTTGATTTTCAGGGGGGGCATGGAAGTTGGGGTCAGGCTGATTTTTTTTTTTCACCACCGAAGTAGGCGACATTTTTTTTTTTTGGCGGCAAAGTTTTTTCTTCTTCAGGTTTTACTGTTTTTCTTAACATTGAGTCGGGCGAGTCATCTTTTTTTGTTTACTCGGCAGTGGGTCATCTTTTTTCTTCTTCTTCTGGTTGGTGGGCATAGTGTTTTCTTCGTGGATAGTGGGCAAAGTTGGTTTTTTTAAACTTCCATGCCACCCCCCTTATGCAGGGATCAATGTGCAGCTTGAACCTACCCTCCTCAAGCATTCACCTGTTTTCACCTTTCTTCAGGATAAATTAGGTCAAGATTAGGTCTATCCTGCAATTTGTAGGGTGAAGATTCACCTCAGTGCACCATGTTCGTTCAATAGTAATATGTGGGAGAAGTTGAAATATAGGTGAAGATTCACCATAGATTCACCTGTCCAATGTATAAATTAGTTCAAGATTCACCTCTCCAAAAATATTACTAGGCAAAGATTAGGCGTCTTATCTTTGACTAACCTTGAGGAGGGTAGGTTCAAGCTGCACATTGATCCCTGCATTAGTATCTAATGGTACGTCCCTAAGACCATATTGATGCAATATTTGTGTGATACTAACACTCTCCACACGGCTATTAGTTTTCACATACTGTATAATATATACAAAACAGATTTTTCAAAAACCTTTCCCAAATTTCAAAGTCTATCGCAAGAATTACCGAACCAATACTAGGCATGTTTGTACTTATTTTAATGCATTTCTCATGGTGATTTCAAATACGGTGATGCAATTATATCATTCTGACATCTTTGAAATATTTTGTGAAACTTTGGAGCTTGTGGAAAGTGTTAAAACATCAAATGTTACAGTATAAATCAAAACAATTTAAAAATCATAGATTTTAATCAACTTTTTTTTAGTTTTGACTAATTTTGGTAATTTTAAATGAATTTCCTTCTTAAATTGACTGTTTTACTTCATTCATTAGTACTTCTACAACTTTTGGATACAACTTAATACCACTATGAAGTCATTTGATCCATTTCCATTAGACTCACCTTCAAGGTGCAGTTCAGCAGTGACTGTTTTACAATTTTTACAATTTAAAAACATGTTTTGATTTTTGTAAATACCTGATTAAAATGTGCAGATGCCCACCATTCATTCTACTGGTCTTTTGTGAACACTCAGAGGGTATGTTCGTACTTGAAATTTAAAGAAATTTAAAAAAAATTGATTTTGATTTTGATTTTTGTTTTTTGTTTTAAAGAAAAAGAAATGGCCAACCCTGGTTGCAGCTGTTTCAAACTGAGAAGTAACACTCCGGAAACCGGAAATTAGGCATCCGGAAATTAGGCCATAAAAAAATTAATCCGGAAATGGGGGAAGAAAAAAAAAGAAAAGAAAAAATTAATTTTTATTTTATTTTATTTTATTGATTTCCAGAATTGATGATATTTCAGCATGAGAAGAGGAAAAAATAAAACATTAGGGTGATACCCTGCAGCCTTTTCTCTGTACAAACCCTCGTAAATGTTTGATACAGTGTGCAAGCAAGCGCTCTGCCTTGGTCGCTGCGTAATGTTCGCATTTGGTCGATTGATTTTCATGACATTTTTACTTTACCTCTGTTACATCTATGTTTCAAGAAAAGTAGTACCATGAGTAATGTGTTTAGGCCAACAACAAAAAAAATGTTATGTTGTCCTCCACAGCTTTCAGAGAGGAGGGGCGGGCGGGCGGATTTTTTTCTTTTTACATTTTTTTTTTTCTTCTTCTTTTACCAGCAGAAGCTCAAAGTTCAGCCAACAAGAAGTTAAAAATCACTCTAAGAGCCGCACATATATGTTATAAACACTTAATTTAATATTAATGCCATTTAAACTGTTTAAAAAAAAATCTGAAAAAAAAACCCTGGAAAAAAAAAAATCTGAAAAAAAATCTGAAAAAATCTGAAAAAACCCATAAGGACAACATAACAAAAAAAAATTTTGCCTTATCAGGCGATGTAGGAGTGTGCGAGATTCTTGTAATAGTGAGATGTTCATACCATAGGTACATTTTAAGTTGATAAAACAATGGAAATAAGTCATCCCCCCCCCCCCCTCCCCGGAACATATATGAGAATGTTAAGTGAATAATCCAATTGATTTCAGCCTATATGAAGCTCAGATTATATACTTGTGTGAGGTCAAGCGCAAATATTAACTTCTCCGCTTTGCTTTGAGTTGATCAATTTTGATGGTACTGTGCCAAGAATGTCAACTACTATCAATGCAAAAAGGTTCCCAGTAAGGCTGTGACTTATACCCGGGTACCCGCCCGCTATTCTGGGTACCCGGGTACCAAATTAGGTACCCAAATACCCGAAATGTAAAAAAAAAAAAAAAATATTGTACAATTGTTTGTTTTCAAGTGTATATTTTTCGGGTACCAGGGTACCGTACCTGGGTACCCGGGTACCCGACCCGTTTTTCGACCCGTACCCGGGTACCCACCCGAAAAACGGGTCGTGCATTCACAGCCTTAGTTCCCAGTACAAAGAGTGATGGCCCAACAAGAATTTGACATGCTTGCGCAATTTTACTCCAATTTCTTTGAGTAAACAGTTGAGAAATGATGAGATTAAACCAGGCTATCATTGCAATGTATTGCCTTTCAACAAATATGGGTGAATCTTGCACCTTTTTGGCACACTCTATATCAATTATCATTACTATCTTTTCAATGGATCATGCACCAATTGCTAATTTTATTAACCACATCAATGTGGCCAAACCATGGCATAGCTTAATCAGTTCCAATATGGTCAAAAATATTAGGTTTTTATCTCTCCACGCGCAGAAGTAATTTAAGTGTACGAACACAACTATGGCCACACAAACGCATATAATGCACTGTGCCAGGCCTCGAAATAAGAATAAAAATCAAAGGGTCCTCTGGACCCCTGCCTCTGAAATTCCAATGGTCCTCACTTATTTTCAAGGGTCCAAAAACATTTGAAATGTGACATGATAGGGCTATTTTTGGATTCAAGACGTCTGAATAACAACAACATGTATACAATATAATATTAAGTGGATTCCCCATATTTCAAACCCTACTGTTAATGACTGTTAAAGTGTTACATCATAGGATAAATTAGCATTACATTGAAGTGATATGCTGTAGGCCTTGTCTTGTCATCAGCAACATCTTCCTTTTAAAAAAATCACACAATTTTCTGTTTATGTATTTGATTTTTGTGGGTCCTGAGGACCCTTATATTAGAAGAATCAAGGGTCCTCACCATTTTTTTAGGGCTTTTGACCCGAGGACCCTCCTTATTTCGAGGCCTGCACTGTGCTCTTGTTGCCTTCATGCGCGCCCATTTCGTCCACATTCGCTGCTGTATGGAGGCTTCACCAATTTGGAGCTGATTAAACTATATACAGTCTATTATCAAGACTGCCAGAAAATGATATTATCCTTTTTACCTTCGATAAAGATTCTGTTAGAATCGAAACGTCAGGTCCTCTTATATTTATTACATTTACTTACACAGGCTATTTTTGTGGATAAGCAGTTTGCATTCAGCTTTTACATTATAGAAAATTATATTGATAACAATGTTTAAATGTGTTCTGTTTTTCTCTCTCTCTCTCTCTCTCTCTCTCTCTCTTTCTCTAGTGGCAGGATCATCCACTTTTCAGCAGGGCAGCCAGGTCCATCCACCGCAGGAAATTGCCGCCAGCCCAAAGTTATTCTTCCCTCCTCCTCCGCCACCTAGGGATGATTCCCCAGCGGCCATGGACAGCGGATCGGGGTATGATGACATTGAAGAGAGTGCCTGTGAATCTTGTGCAGGTAGGTATTAGACCAAGGCCAATGTCAGGGGGTGGAGGGGGCTGTCCTACGGGCCTGACAAACCCAGATGATTATTTTCAAAATGGGAAAAAAACCCTTTTATTTTAATTTCAATTTGTTTCGAATTTCGTAAATTTTGGGAGATTTTCAACATAATTGAAAAAAGCGTTGATTTTTTTACAAATTTACCAACATTTTCGAAAAATAAAATTCAAAATTGACTGACCGACCGACCCTACCTGAGAGGTTTGAAGATCTGCAGAATTAAGGGTTTTGTCGCCGTATGGTGAACAGTGTCATATTAGGTTCGGCAAAAATGGACAATTAAAGATGCCTCATGCAGGAAATTTTGTATTTCAAAGAAAATGTTAGTTTCTAAAATAATAAATACTGGAAATTTACCATTTTTGCCCAAAACCACAGACATTTTGTATTAAAATAACCCCCTCCCCCCTTCTTTCACCATTTCAAGAACAATTTCCAAGTAAATCCCCTTTTTGTGCAAAATGGAGGACACATTTGGTTCAAAATCTTCCTTTTCCCAGGACAATTTGATATAGAGACACAACACTCATTCTTACTTTCTTTTCTTTTTTGAGGACATAGCCTCCAAAAATACCCTCATTTTTTTAAATCGCTTCCAAAATGACCCCTTTTTTGTGGAAATTGTGGATTTAGCATAAAAAAAACACCCCTAATTATAGGAAATCGTGGACATGGTACAAAAAATACCTTTTCCGCAATTTTTGGAACGATCATGCGTAAATCAATGTTGACTGGAACCACTGGGGATAGACTTAGAGAGCAGGTGCCCTGGGCATAGCGTTACTGTTAGATATAGCATGGTAAGGGTTAATGAATCATATGATGGAATATCCAAATACTTAAAGATGAAACTTGCACATGTGTTTTTATCTCTCAGAACGTCGCCGGCGATCTAAATGCTGTAAGAGGCAATTAGCGAAATATGGTACTTGGTACTCGTGGTGTAGTAAGCAATTATCAATTCTATTCATCTGCTAATATCTAATGAATTCTGTTGCCACGGTGTTAGATGTGAACTGTCACAGCAAAACGGTGCAGTTGTCGGCAGGTCCTAATATATCTAATGAATTATGTTGCCACGGTGTTAGATGTGTACTGTCACATCAAAACGGTGCAGTTGTTGCATTTTGAGATATTGATGGAATCCGGCATGGAAAACAAAGCATAGTCAATTTTACAGTAACGTCTCTTCATAAAATCAGAAAGCAGAATCCAAACTTATCCACTAAGGTGTCATTTTGAAGCATTCAAACTGCTTGTTGTGTTGGTATTAATATCTCAACTTGTTCTTTCAAAGACAACTGCGCCCTTTTGCTGCGGCTGTACACATATAACATGCACATTATGTTTTGCAACTTCACTCAGTTTTATCAGAGGAAATAGACACCTTTACCATGCTGTGTGGTGTCTGCTCAACTTGTTTGTTTGTTTGTTTAATCTTTCTTTATTGAGGGTAAACAGCTTCAGTGTCAGGCACTGCTTTCCAAGCAGGCCCTCATTAGTATGACTTATAGCACGAGGCAGCGTAGCTGCCGAGTGCTATAAGGAAATTGAATTTCATCACCATATTTGGAATCCCTATCAGAGTTGCATTTCAATAAGTACAAACATGCCTAGTATTGGTTCGGTAATTTGTGAGATAGACTTTAAAAGTTGGGAAAGATTTCTGAAAATCTGTTCTGTATTATATGGTAAAACTGATAGCCACATGGAAAGCCTTAAGCACACTCCCCCAGCTCTTATCATGTTCCATTTTGTAATCAGAGATGTAACTTTTCAGGTAATTTTGTCCAGATTTTCTTAGTTTCAGGTAATTTTGTCTGTAGAAAGTAATAGGAAGGTCTGTACAAAGTATAGGAAAATTGAAATTTTCAGACTTTTTCAGGTAATTGTGAAACCAACCAGTTACATCTCTGTTTTGTTGCAGAAACCTCCTACCAATTATTTGAGTCTGTTTTCAGATTAGTGTGATTATTATGTTGAGGTTTTTTTGTCGTTTTTTTTAATTTTTAATGCAAATATGCATGGATTGTGTGTACACAAATGGTTGAATTGCCTCACTCAATGTTGTTTGTTAAGCACCAAATGGACATGGACAAAAATTACAAGCCTCACAGAAATATGCATAGATTTTTTATTTTGCTAGGGGGTAAAAAAAAAACCAATAAGAAACAAAAGAAATGAACGCTTCATTTTTGATAATTTTTTGACAATACAATTGTCATGTCTATTGAACCGTATCTCCGGTCAAGCTCAAATGTCAGATTATTGTGGAGCTCAGCAAGCTAGCTCTATTATAATATCAAATAAAAAATAACCATACATGTAGGAACATCTTAATGCAAATATGCATGGATTGTGTATACAAATTACAAGTCTCCCAGAAATATGTTTGTAAAGGTGTATAGAGCATAGAAGAGGAGGGTGGCTTTTTAATTTAAAAACAAATTTTGCTGTGTATTTAATAAAACTGTGAGTTTTAGTGTGTTTTCTTTTTTTTAAATTTAAAGGTAGATGACCCGATCACATTTTCGTAACACAGAATTATTTCAAACATACAGAGATTTTCATATCATATGAAAGCTCGTATTTTTCTCATCATCATACTGAAATTTGACGGCCTAAATCGGTATAATTACGGAGAAATCGATGAAATAACGTCGAATTACCGCGAATGGTGGTAACCACCGATATATTTTGCGTACTACTCAATGAGTACAGTTCACAGCATCTTGTGGGTCTAAAATAAGAACCATTAGAGTTATGCAACTCAAACTTTGGAACACAACTTTTTTAAGGATGACCTTTCATGTAGAATAGAAAACTTCAAGTTGAAAATCGGAACATCTACCTTTAATAGCACAATATCACTGCTGTATCCGTAATAAACTCAACTTAATATCTTGCGTGTCTTTCAGATGATAACCTTCCTCCACCAGCGCCCTCAGAAGCAGCAGAGGCGCTCATGGATCGTCTAGGCTTCCTCTTCAGTCAGGCGCCCCCACCAGAAGGACCTGCCATTCCAGTCCGAACCAGCTCGCAGAAGTTGAAACCTGTCACACAGGCGCAGCGCATGGAAAATTTAAAAGCTCTCCACGCCAAATCGCAGTCTATGCCCGAGTGCTCTTCAATGCCAGAATTACAGAAAGCTATCGACATGGCCAATATGCAGCAGCAATCCGGTAGTGGCAAGAGGCAACCGGATCAATCCGGTGGCAACAAGAGGCAACCGGATAAGCCCGATTGGGCTGTTAGGCATCCTCAAGCGCCTAGGACTGTATTCCACGCGCATTTGCGTCAGACGTGGAATCAAGACGGGCCGATTTTGGAAGTGGAGGAGAACTCGGCGACTGACGAATCACCCGTCGGATCGCAACCTTTTGCACCAAAGGGTAACGGTCAGATGAAACCTATGATTGAATCAAAGATGACCCGTCCGAACGTGCAAGAAGCGCGGGTGCGGACCTCCATGCAGGAGCACCAACAGCCGGGCATGGTGCGTGAAAAACCTGCTGTACCGCACAGGACTAGTCCAGTGCAATCAAGAACTAGTCCCGACGAAGCCATCAGGCCGTCGAGTTTTGCGACAAACAGGACTGCAAAGACAGTTGATTTGGGCGTGCGGGCCCACACGCTTGATTCAAGACTCAGCAAAAAGGCCAAAGCCCCCAAGGTGGCGCCGAGACCGGCTAGTTATCAGAAAGCAGAGATGATGGACGGCGAACCCGACTTGGAGGAGAAACTAATGGAATTGTTAGAAAACTCCCATACAAACGCTAATTCAGTTCCCGATACAAAACTCAAACCAACCCGTTCGAAATCAGGACCACTGCACAGTACTCCGCTGAAACAGTCATCGTTCGATGAGCTCAGGCCGTTGAGTTGCGATCCGATCAGGAGCGATTCACCGAAAGGTCACCGAGGTCACTCACCCAGGCTCGGCATGAGCAGCTCTATGGACTCGACGTTTGATGGAAGCGGGTTTGGGTTCGGCTCCAATGCATCGGATCCGACTCTCACTAGTGTGTCGTCGTTGGATACGATGGAATTGTCGTCGCGATTACCACAGACGCCAACGAGTCCAAGAGGAATACCATCGACTTTTTCAGGTGAACATACTATTATTTGTCTCTTCAAATTTGTCTCTTAATCTTAAGATTTTCCTACGCAAACGATAGACCGTCTGGGCGCGCCAGCACCTCCTAGTGTGTTAAGGTTAAAACATGTAAAATACTTGAGGGATATTTGTGTAGTTGAAGAAATTGAAATATGGTTACCGTATTATCCCTATTAAGCGCCCAGGGCGGTTAGCCAAGTCATTTTGGGTGGGCGCTTTTTATGTTACCTTTTTAAACACATTTATCGTACTAAATAAAATGTACAAGTGTTCATTTGAAGATGCTGACCATTTGATGGTCATTTGAAGATGCTGACCATTTGATGGTCATTTGAAGATGCTGACCATTTGATGGTCATTTGAAGATGCTGACCATTTGATGTAATAACAAGTGGTAATTTGAGAAGGCTGACCACTTGACGTACTAACGAAAATGTACAATTGGTCATTTGAGGAGGCTGACCATTTCATGTACTAAATGAAATATATGTACAAGTGATAATTTGAGGATGCTGACCATTTGAAAAGGTGGGCGCTTATAAGGGATTGTTTGTTGGTAGTCATTGAGAAAAACAGGGGTGGGCGCTTATAAGGTCCTGGGCGCTTAATAGGGATAATACGGTACTTTGCAGATTTCTAAAACCATTTTTGACATAATTTTCCAAGATAACTGAGACTAACAAAATAAGAGTAGATTTATTTTGAATAGTTGACTATCGTCGGGATAAAAGTACTCTGATGTCCTGGGTATGCATTAGTTACGCAGGAGAATGATGCGTCTGAACAACCATATGATTCATATTGTTACGTTATTACCATGGCCAGTTCCTTCACTTAAGAACTGCGTAAGAACTTCACATAAGAACTGCTTTACACTTGTTCACTTGATGACAGACAGGACAGAGCTCTGCAAAATAATTTACTATCGTTGGGATAAAATATACCGATGCCCCAGGTATGCATCGGCTATGATTCACTTTGTTCTGTTAAGGGAGCTCTACCATGGCCAGTTCTTCACATAAGAACTGCTTTACACTTGTTCACTTAGTGTGTTAAGGTTAAAACATGTAAAATACACGAGGGGATATTTGTGTAGGTGAAGAAATTGAAATATGGTTACTTTGCAGATTTCTAAAACCATTTTTGACATAATAAGTACTGAGACTGATGCCCCAGGTATGCAACAGTTACGCAGGAGGAATAACCATAGTATTCACTTTGTTCTGTTAAAGAGGGAGCCCTACCATGGCCAGTTCTTAGAAGAACAGCCTTATACTTTGTTCACTTGGTGGCAGACAGGGCAGAGTTAACATGGAGAAATACCAACCGTGGGGAATTCCCTAAGGAAATGTCTGTCCAAAGCGGGGATTCCCCTTTTGAAGAGTTGATGCAAAAAGAACTCTACAAGAAATATTGTTACCTTTTAAACACTTTTTAAATATTTTTTGTCATAGTCAGTATTGATAAACCATATGACTTGTGAGGAAATGTTAGAATCTAAAGATGGGGGAGAGGGGACAAGATGAACCGGAATCGATCCAGGGACCCTCCGCATATGGACCAGCGGGCTCGCCACGACTATCAGCTTCATGTTCGCACAGTATACTGCGGTCACTTTTTTGGCTCGGTTGATTGCATCCTCGGAAACCGTCCACGCATGCGCTGAGAGATAGTCTCTGGCGTGGTATTTGGTGGGGTTAGGGTTAAGGAAGTAAGCTATTTTTTTACCAGTTACAAACATTTTTTATTATTTTTAAACTTTCCAACTTCAAATGATAAATTGTCTTTTTTCTCTTCAACTGTAGAATCCACTCCAAAGCCCTCATTACGTAAAGACAGAGCGCCCTCATCAAGCAGCAGTCGCGATGAACCGCGAAGTCAGTCAAACCGGCCGATACCAGCAAGCAGATCGTCCGTACAACAAAAAATCACCGCCGAGATCAAACAGGACTCGGACAGCCTCAACTCCAGTCCCGAGCATGCAGCCTACGCCCAGGTCAATAAGAAACCGAAAGAAGCGTCCCTAAGGTTAAACATCAATGCGGCAACTAATATGGAGAATGTGTCGTCTGCCAGCGTGAGTCAGTTGGAGAATGTGGAGACGTCGACGTCTCCATCAAAGGAGGTGACTACCGGAAGTGTACTGACGGGTACGGGTAGGAGACGATCCGTGTCGAGTAAGTGTACACATTTATACATTAGGCCCAAAAAATAAAGATGTTTGGTTGCCCTCAGAGGGCAACATTTTGGAGGGTCGATAGGTCGATCCTTTTTCTTTTATTTTTTTTAAATTTTTTTAAAATTTTTTTTAGTCAGGCCCTGTTTGTGGTCATGGGAGTATGAAATGTGCGAACAGGAATAAGTGGATATTTTGACGACTTTGTAGCAGTATTTTACTGCTGAACACCAATACATTATAGTTCAAAAAGCTCAAAAATGTTTTTGAGGAATCGTTGGGAGAAAATATTAACAGCAATTTTCGAATTTTATGTGTTGAGAAAAAGATTTAAAAAAAATTAAAATAAAAAGCGACCGGCAAATTTCATGATTTTTGGGTTGGTCGCGGAGGGCAACCAAACATTTTAATTTATTTTTGCCTTATTATCAAACGCATTATAATTTAATGAGTTCCAAATTGGCGAGATTTTTTTTAATCTCTCCGTGCGCAAAAGTAATCTAAGCGTAAGCATGGGATTGTGGCCACGCAGTTTTGGTCGCACGCACGCGTCACACATATGATGCACAGTCTACTCTTGCCTTCGTGCGAGCTTGCGTCCTTCTGTATTCATTCGATGGTGTAAGGAGGCTTCGCCAATTTGGAACTGATCAAACTATAGCACAGAGTTGGTTTGGGGATAAATCTTTTAAGCAGTACACAATAAATACAACTAAAAATGTATTTATTACCTCAGCCTGCCATGATTATGCGTTGATGCTTCACAATCATTAGTATCTTGGATGTTCTGGCAACAACACTTACTGACATTGTGCTATAATTATAATGGTGAACTCGTCTAGTTCACTATCTTCTTTATAGTTCTTAATACTTTTGTTTCATATTTTGTCCTTGATGAAGGGCGGTATATCCACTTGAAACATCTGTCTTTATTGTTACATTGTTTTTGTTGTTTTATTGCACAGCAATTTTTTATTGCTTGTCCCAGTGCATATCTGTGTTTTATTGTCATTTGTTTTTAGTGCACAGCAATTCACATTGCTTGCCTTTGTATATACATGTATCACTGCTTTATCACTATATTAGCTCTGGTTATCGCTTGTTTCCCACACCTAGTTGGTATATACAGTCCTCAAAATAAGTAACTAATCAGGTAATATAATATACTCTAAACGCCAAAACTATAGCTCCTACGTAAAAATTAAATTTCTTCTCTTTAATTTGAGACATTGTTCACGAAGATCGGTTAATAATTAAAAACGCTACATTGAAAAGGATAGAACAAAGTTTTCACACTTGGGTTTTGAACACACAGGACAGTGTGACAGGTATGTGTATATGCTGATCAATTGAAGCATCCCCAATAATCCTTATCTTACTATCAACCCCTGAGTTGTCGCTACCAGTTAATCAATAATCTGCCTGTTGCTAGTCCTAGGCTGCGTGCAGACGAACACAAATATTTTGGTTTGGGCACATAGCTGATGTAATATTCATTCGATCTTCACATGTAATATCTCAAATTAAAGAGAAGCAATTTCCTTATAACTTTGTAATTCAATATTTTTACGTAGGAGCTATAGTCTTGGAGTTGAGAGCATATTAATTACCTGGTCAGTTACTTATTTTGAGGACTGTATATCTTGCTTTTATTCTCTGCTTCACTATGGGTTTTGTTGTTATTCCAACATTTTCAGGACTCAAAAACTTTCACGACCCAAACTTGGACTCGTCGGACTCATACCCAGACTCCCACACGTTCCCTACCCCTAATCATACTGTTAGCAATGTCCTGTTTACCTCTACAATTGAATGTTTTTATTTCGGTCTTCCAAAACGTAATGTGATGTGATCTCTACTATTCACAGCTTCCAGTCCAGAAGTACAAGACGATATGCCCGTCTTCAAGTCCAATAGATCGGCCGTTATACGAAGGTCGTTGCGCGATAAAGAAGGACAGTCAAAGGCCAATACGGAGTTCAAAGGTAATCTTGCGTGTGTGATGTGATAGACATAATAAGCTGCTCCAGAAATATGTGTCAGCTGAAGTTGCAGACTGGGGTGTGATGTTAGGCCAAAAGAAAAAAATGTTGTGTTGCCCTCAAGTGCCAAAAATCTCAAAGTTGGGTCAGCCGATTTTCCTTTCTTTTCTTTTTTCCCTTTTTTTCTTTTCTTTTCTTTTTTCCTTTTCTTTTCTTTTCTTCTTCCTTTTCTTTTTTTTTGCTGACAAATATTACTGACCAATCATGGTTCATGACAAGACAAAATTGGTAAATGTCAATTTGACGAATGTTTCTATCGTGATAATAGTTTATCTATATTATCTATCTATATAAAGCAATCTATTCATGCAAACTTATTAATTTCAAGCATAAAATAGTCATATTTTGACAAATTGGGTGAAATGTAAATCTTAAAAAAAGAAATTGCGACCCTGATTTTTGAGATTTTAGGGTCGGTCGCTGAGGACACCACAACATTTTTTTGTTTTGCCTTATGAACTGACACTAACTCCTTACTAACACCGATTCAACAACTAAAATATACACTGAGCCAAAAAAGAAACTTATACAATTTTGACAGATCACCATAGGGGCAGTGCACATTTCTCTTGTGTCATTGAAGAAAACAATTGGTTATTGACTGCCTGCCATTTGAAGCAATACATTACAGTAATATTGTATCCAAATTTGGTACATTTTCATGCACAGAATATTATTTGGTGATCTGTTAAAATTGTATAAGTTTCTTTTTTTATAAGTTTCTTTTGTGGCTCAGTGTATCACGCTGCTATGAAAACCAACACGCTGATGGAACCGCACCACACGGATGTGTTTACGCGATTGCAGCCGCAGTGTGTGTTGTTTTGGAATGATCGCTGTTTACATGACCTTTGAAACTAAAAGGAACTTGATTGTTTTTTCAATTTGGTCATTTTAGTGGTAAGGTTTTTGAAAATAGTTTGAATGAAATTGTTAAAAAATTAAGTGCAATTATGATCTTATTCGGATTGTCTTTTAATGAAGTGGCGTTCAAATACTTGGTCGTTGTTGAAAGGGAGTTGCCCTCGTGAAATAAACCACGCAACCGTGCAGAATGCTAGTTGTAGATTGGTGAAGCACATTTACGCTGAGACATGATTTAATCCCTAAAGTATAGCATCATTGATTCAGGCCTGGAATTAAAGCATCTTTGATTACAGAATTTACTTTGGCATGATTTGTGACTTTAGGTGTTCAACGAGTGGTTCCATCTCAAGAAAACAAATCCAATTTGTGCGATCATGGTTTGTACATTCCGCATACTGTATGTATGGATTGAATAATATGTGACGCGATCAAGAGGAATGAGTCGGATGTCGACCCTGGTCGAAAATGAGTTTTTAATACAGTTTTAAAGGAGACACCTAGAGCTTTTCAGAAACTGAAAACCCCATGTTGATACGACGTTTTGTTCCAAAGTTATGTCAAATTGTATACATGAATTTCCATCAAAACTTATGTAAGCCGCCATTTTGAATTGGCCATATCTCAATTTGGGATTCCCCGACATCCGACTCATTCCTCTTGATCGCGTCACATATGTGCATTTAAAGTGACATCAGCTGAACAGCTTTTTTTTTGCATAGCCAGGGTACTCTTGTGTTTTGACACTATACAGGGTGTATAAAAAAATAGGACTCTGTTTCATGACGATTTTATACTTTTCAAAACCACTTGACCATGACCAATTCATGTTTAGTGCAAAGCCCTATTAATAATGATAATATTCTGAGAATCTGAGATTAATCCAATGACAAATAAGACCGCTAGCATAATTTGCATAAACCATGTCATTTACTAGTCTGTACAATGTGATTTACACATACAAACCAGAAAATGACATGGTTTACATTTTAATACTTTCATAATGCATTCATAAACATTGTTAATCATCTATCAATAACAATAGCAAAGATTAGTTTGATATTCCTCTCAATTATGGCACAAATCATTAAAGGAATACCGTTCTATTCAAAATAATTATTTAATGTGTATTGACCATTTTTATTGAACAAAGAACTATAATGTTCAAGTAAACGAATTTAAATTGTACATCCCTAACCTGTGATTATTTGAAATTCGCGCCCGGTTGTCTTTGTCGAAAGTGCTGTTGGGATTTTAGTGACGATGACATCGCAATGTCATGGTCACTAAAATCGCCTCATCAGCAACAGGTCGCTGGACGGTATCACGCAGGAGTTCAATGCATAATTCGATAATATCAATACATGAAACAGGGATGTGGACATATTGTAACTGTTTAGTCATAGCTTTGATCAATATGGCGACGTCCATACATATGACTGTTTTTCTTTCTAAAGCCGATTTTGTCTTTACGCAGAGCACTTTTAAAAACTTTAACCTACAGAAGTGGTCTGTATAATAATAATGCTATATATCTGAGCGCTTAAGTTCCATGGCACGGACTTCCTTTAAAGGTAGATGACCCGATCACTTTTTCGTAACACAGAATTATTTCAAACATACGGAGATTTTCATATCATATGAAAGCTCGTATTTTTCTCATCATCATACTGAAATTTGACGGCCTAAATCGGTATAATTACGGAGAAATCGATGAAATAACGTCGAATTACCGCGAATAGTGGTATACCACCGATATAGTTTGTGTACTACTTAATGGGTACAGTTCACAGCATCTTGTGCGTGTAAAATAAGAACCATTAGAGCTATGCAACTCAAACTTTGGAACACGACTTTTTAAAGGATGACCTTTCATGTAGAATAGAAAACTTCAAGTTGAAAATCGGAATGTGATCGGGTCATCTACCTTTAATAGCTATCATGCATAATCCACAAATTTGATGCATATTTCTGTGTATTGTTCAGTGTTGTCAGTGTTCTCATGAGAAAGTCTCAGCATGTAGGAAAGTGGTAGGAAAAGCACCAATCATGTCAATAGTGCATTTATACCAATCATAGACAGGTGAAATTGGACTTGTAAGTCAACTTCAATTTCTGCCATGAGGTTGATAAGAAGTAGCATTTTCCTTTTAGCCTATTTTAAGTGTGTAATCTTGCAATTGTGTGTTACTCTACCCCCACTGTGTGAATTACCATTGTACATACTACAAAATGGGTTGACTTGCCTAATTGGTCACACTTTCCTTAATTGATGATGGATTTTTCTCATCTTTTCAGGATTTTAAGCTTTATTAGTTGTACTTTACAATGAAATCAAATTGGCCATTATTCAGTGGTTTTAATAAGGATTAAATCCATGCTGAAAGAGAGTCCTATTTGTGTGTGGATACACCCTGTATCTGTAACAACAGTAGATGCCATGACCTAGCCTTTCCTATATTATTGTTATTTCTGTTTTGTTTTCGTATTCTGTAAAGCTAGAATTATTTGCTCAGTGAAAGAAATATTTGAATGCAAATAAATTTCACACAACAAATGTGTGTTCATTTGCCATCACAAAAATTTGATGCATTAAGGCGATAAAAAAGCACACCTTGTTTTAAGGGCGGAAGGACCTGTCAAGTAGGGTTGGTCGGTCGTTTTGGTTTTTTATAACTTTTTTAATACCTAAATTGTCACAAAAATCGGGTAAGCTTTAGAGAATACCCTACCATTTGTATTCCTCACTGTGCAAGTGTATGGGTCGTTCTTTAAAAGTCTCCATTGAAGACATGCAGTGGTAGGGTATACTAAAGGAACTCCCAAAAATTGGGAGTTTTTTTTTAAATATGTGAAAATAAATTTGCTACAGATTTTCAGCTAAAAAAAATTCTTAAAAAAAGAAGAAGCAAAAAGTGCGTCGGTCAGGCCCGTAAAACAGGATGTTTTTCCTTGCCTTAAGATATATTGTTTCGAATCTGTCCTAACATTTGCATCTTATTCCTCCACAGCTCGTCTAATCCAGTACAAACCCTCGCAGCTGCTTCTCAAGCCAATCAGTTTTGAGATCCCCGGCTTTCAGCATGACATGACGCTGATCGGACGCGATTGGCTCTTCCCCGAGCTGGAGAAGACACTCACAAAGGAGACCAACGCGGCCAAGAACAAAGGCGTGGCCATCTTGGGCGAAGTGGGTTTCGGAAAGACGGCTATTATTGCCAAGCTGGTATCGCTGAGTTCGCTCAGTCAGTTCTTGACAAATAGTAGCCCTGAAGAAACCGGTGAGTTGTTTGTATAGAGGGTTATGGTTTCCAGGGTCCCTTGCTCTACGATAATCTCAATCATCAAATTGACTTGAGTAAATTATTTCTTCTTAACTCCACACATTATAATAATAAAGGATAGTTAGTGAAAAATAATTCACTGACCATCCATTGAACCTGGGACCTCTGGATCGCTAGACCAGCGCTCTACCAACTGAGCTAATGAGTCAGATGGGGAAGAACGGCAGTTATATTATCCAGCGGTCCCCGGTTCATATCCTGGATGGTCAGTGAACAAAAATTTCACTGACTATCCTTTATATAATGTGTGAAGTAAGGCTAAAAAATTAAATACTTTGTCTCAGCACATTTTGGCTAAAAAGCTATGCCCTATGCATTTTTTTATTTTGTTTTTAATTTGATAAAAATCCAAATATATTCAATAGTTTTGCTTTTGCCTTTTTAATAAAAGTAATCAGACATGATCAATGCACATTGTACGCTTGTGTTCTCTTTATCTCTTAACTTCACAAAGTTAGTTTAATGTGTGTTCTCCGTCACAAAGATGCAGAGTATCGCCGAAACAAACTAGTTAAAAAATAAATAATAATAATAATAATAATAAATTAAAAAAATTATTAAAAAAAGGCTGCCGCACGTAGCGCTAAGCGCGAAAGATCATTTTAAAAGCAATGTGTGCGGGTCCCTGAGACAAAAGTATTAATAAAAATTTGGCCTAAGAAGAAATAATTTACTCATATGAATTTACTTGTTTACATCAACTATTTCTATACCGCCAAACCGGATGATATTTCGCTGAAAGAGCAGTCCACCTTTTCCTGCCCGATTTGATGAAATGCACCACCACATGCTATCCATAAGTGCTGTAAGTGGTTGATACTTGATAATTGTGTTGGGACTATGCGACTGTATCCAGGCTCGCGTAGTATATGTAATATAGCTCAGAAATGGTATTGCACCATTCCCATAATGCATTGCATCACCACATGCTATCCATAAGTGCTGTAAGTGGTTGATACTTGATAATTGTGTTGGGACTATGCGACTGTATCCAGGCTCGCGTAGTATATGTAATATAGCTCAGAGATGGTATTGCACCATTCCCATAATGCATTGCATCACCACATGCTATCCATAAGTGCTGTAAGTGGTTGATACTTGATAATTGTGTTGGGACTATGCGACTGTATCCAGGCTCGCGTAGTATATGTAATATAGCTCAGAAATGGTATTGCACCATTCCCATAATGCATTGCATCACCACATGCTATCCATAAGTGCTGTAAGTGGTTGATACTTGATAATTGTGTTGGGACTATGCGACTGTATCCAGGCTCGCGTAGTATATGTAATATAGCTCAGAAATGGTATTGCACCATTCCCATAATGCATTGCATCACCACATGCTATCCATAAGTGCTGTAAGTGGTTGATACTTGATAATTGTGTTGGGACTATGCGACTGTATCCAGGCTCGCGTAGTATATGTAATATAGCTCAGAGATGGTATTGCACCATTCCCATAATGCATTGCATCACCACATGCTATCCATAAGTGCTGTAAGTGGTTGATACTTGATAATTGTGTTGGGACTATGCGACTGTATCCAGGCTCGCGTAGTATATGTAATATAGCTCAGAGATGGTATTGCACCATTCCCATAATGCATTGCATCACCACATGCTATCCATAAGTGCTGTAAGTGGTTGATACTTGATAATTGTGTTGGGACTATGCGACTGTATCCAGGCTCGCGTAGTATATGTAATATAGCTCAGAGATGGTATTGCACCATTCCCATAATGCATTGCATCACCACATGCTATCCATAAGTGCTGTAAGTGGTTGATACTTGATAATTGTGTTGGGACTATGCGACTGTATCCAGGCTCGCGTAGTATATGTAATATAGCTCAGAGATGGTATTGCACCATTCCCATAATGCATTGCATCACCACATGCTATCCATAAGTGCTGTAAGTGGTTGATACTTGATAATTGTGTTGGGACTATGCGACTGTATCCAGGCTCGCATAGTATATGTAATATAGCTCAGAAATGGTATTGCACCATTCCCATAATGCACCACCACATGCTATCCATAAGTGCTGTAAGTGGTTGATACTTGATAATTGTGTTGGGACTATGCGACTGTATCCAGGCTCGCATAGTATATGTAATATAGCTCAGAAATGGTATTGCACCATTCCCATAATGCACCACCACATGCTATCCATAAGTGCTGTAAGTGGTTGATACTTGATAATTGTGTTGGGACTATGCGACTGTATCCAGGCTCGCATAGTATATGTAATATAGCTCAGAAATGGTATTGCACCATTCCCATAATGCACCACATGCTATCCATAAGTGCTGTAAGTGGTTGATACTTGATAATTGTGTTGGGACTATGCGACTGTATCCAGGCTCGCATAGTATATGTAATATAGCTCAGAAATGGTATTGCACCATTCCCATAATGCACCACATGCTATCCATAAGTGCTGTAAGTGGTTGATACTTGATAATTGTGTTGGGACTATGCGACTGTATCCAGGCTTGCGTAGTATATGTAATAAAGCTCAGAAATGGTATTGCACCATTCCCATAATGCACCACATGCTATCCATAAGTGCTGTAAGTGGTTGATACTTGATAATTGTGTTGGGACTATGCGACTGTATCCAGGCTCGCGTAGTATATGTAATATAGCTCAGAGATGGTATTGCACCATTCCCATAATGCATTGCAGCATATCAGATAGACTGGGTCCTCACATCCCTCTATATGGTTGCCATCTTTAAAACTGGCGGACCAAATGGAGGGACAAGGAAAATAACACATCCCAAACAGTAGGGAAGTGTTGTGGTTTTCCAGTTAACTGCTCCCTGACAAAAACCACCAAAGCACCTGAATTGTCCAGTTTAAACCGTGGAGCGTCTAACGATTAAGGCTGTGACTTCTACCCGGGTACCCGCCCGCTATTCCGGGTACCAAATTGGGTACCCGAATACCCGAAATGTAAAAAGAAAAAAAGAAGAAAAAAAATCTTTAATTTTTTTTTTATTAACATTTTTAACATATTTTTTAGTACAAATGTGTCCCCAAATGACCTCTATTGACCCATCATGTGTCATTTTAGGGGACAAATTTGTACTTATGAAAAAAAATGTAACAAATAAAATTCTAATTTTTTAAAAATATTTTTTATTTTTATTTTCTATTTTCGGGTACCCGGGTACCCGCCCGAAAAACGTGTTGGATACCCGGGTACGAAACTACCCGTGCATTCACAAGCCTTACTAACAATCGTCATGCTGTGCCATGGTAGGTAAATCAGCACGCCCCATCACGCCAGACGATGCACAAGGCTGTGTTAAGCTCATGTTTATTCATGAGTTGATCAGCGTACACCTTTAGAACTGTTTGTTTTTCATCCTTCCCATTGAGCACACTCGTAGAGGCCATGTGTAGATCGTAAAGACGGGAAGGATTCGGTCTAGACTGGGCCTCCTTGTCCCTCTATCAGTCCTCACATTGAGCACGCTTGCAGGGGTCGCGTGTAAATTGTGAAGATGGGACGGATACAGTCTATCAGATACATCACGTCATATCATCAAGTAATGCTCCTAACACTTTGAACATTTTGAAATTGTTTTCATGTTGGGAATAGACGATAGTTTAATCAATCCCAAATTACTAGACTGGGTCCCCTTGTCCCTCTATATATCAGATACATCACGTCATATCATCAAGTAATGTTCCTATCACTTTGAACATTTTGAAATTGTTTTCATGTTGGGAATAGACGATAGTTTAATCAATCCCAAATTGGCAAGAATTATGCTGTGTTTATCTCTTTGTGCGCCAAAGTAATCCGAGCATACGTGCAATATTTTGGCATACGCACCATGCTAGCGTTTTGCACACCCATGCACTTCTGATTCATATGCTGCTGTAGTACAGGTTTGCCAATTTACAACTGACTGAATAACAGATGAATATTTTGCTTTGGTTGCCGTACTGTGGTGTGACAATGGATGGGTTTGTCCATATTTTGAGAAGTGGATGTCAGCCGGCATGCACTATGATGAAAATATGGACAGTGTCTTTTAGTGTCTTTCTAATGTATTTTTAACCTTTTAAATAATAAAAATGTAAGAGAAAATAACTGGGGAAATTGATCGTAATATTTGAATAACAATTTGACCACCCCTTTTTGATAAATCGACCGATGACGTCATAGCCATCCATGATTGGGGCTTGACAAGGGATGTCAGAAATATTGCGGGTCCAATTAAAATGACTGAATAAAGTAATTACCATATCAAACCGCACCCACTGCATTAGAACTATAGCTTGGATCAGTGGCAAGAGATCAAATTCAAATACAAGATCAGGAAGTACTCTGTTCATTGAGTTACTTCTGTCCCCGGGGGGGGGGGGGGGGGGGGGGGGGGGTACTCGGATTTGGTTTGGTCGGGGGTGTGCCGCTGGAGATTCAAAACCCATACCCATTTTTAGGGGTGATTTTGGAAAAATCGGTACCCATTTTTAGGGGTTTTGCTTCATTTTAGACCAATTTTTCGCCAATTATCGGGAAAATAGACCTATTTTTTGCAAATTTTCGCGAAAATAGACCTAATTTTTGCAAATTTTCGCGGAAATAGACAACAATTTCGCGAAACAGACCCATTTGTAAAAAGTGACCCCATTATTAGGGATTTCCAGCACAAAATCATACCCCATGTTTAGGGATTTTGTGCCCAAAAAGCTACCCATTAGAGCGGCACACCCCCGTATACCGTCTTGGGTGAGTACCCCCCCCCCCCCCCCCCCCCCCCCGGGCTTCTGTCACCGACAACCCATATTGCATTGCATCGGATAACAAATCAGTACCGAAAATTGAAATGGAAGAAGTGCATTGTGGGAAGCCTGTGATCGTCCCTGTTAATAATAGCTGGAAATAATCTCTTGAGAAATTAACAATCTGATTCATGTCTGTAGTAATACAGACATTCGATGTGTGGATATCATGTACGATGATCCCATTGGCATTCAACCATTAATGTCTTATGGAATACTTATGGAATACATACGTCATCATGTTCAGCCTGAGGCCAAGGGGGAAACACTGTTCTACGAGCCCAAACCACACATAAAAATGAACAAATGGCTCTGAAAGGAAAGAAGAAGAAAAATGTGGGCCAAAAACACAATAAATTAAGTTTCTGCATTTAGCATAGCTATTTAAATCATTATAAAAAAAATCGCATATAGCATAGCTTTTTTCACAAATATATGTGAGAGACATTTTTGTGTGTGCCGTACAATGAATATATCTATCATTTACATTAATCTTCTGTTCAATATTTCAGTGTCTGGCTCCAATAGAAACAGCGGACTACCTAATGGCATGAACATCTACAGCAGCAACACCACACTATCTCGCCAACGCCAGCAATCGGAACAGGCGCTCATGTCGCTGGCGTCACAAGTTGGCGCCTTCCATATATGCCAAGCGGACAATAGCAGTACATGTATGGTGCCCGAGTTTGTGCACAGTGTCGCTGCGCACCTGGCTCAATGTATAGCGTCGTACAAAGACTTGTTGATAACGGATTCCCACGCGCAAGCACACCTGGGTATGCGAGAATGTACGCAGAACCCATCTGAGGCGCTTGTCCGTGGCATTCTGGAGCCCCTCAACGTGTTGAAAACCCAGGGTAAGATCGCCATGGAAACTTGTATCATACTGGTGGACGGACTGAGCGAGGCCGAATTCCACAAGTCGGATTACGGCGACACCATCTCGTCGTTCCTCACGAAGCACATTCTGAAATTCCCGTCGTGGCTCAAAGTTGTCCTTACCGTTCGCAGCTCCCTAGCAGAGATCATCAAGTTGATACCGCTGCATATCACCTACCTGGATAAAACGAACAACAACGACCACATCCAGAAGGACTCGGAACAATACATCAACCACCGGATACAAGCCAGCTCCGATATCCGTGACAACGTCCTGCTGAACGGTAAACTGGAGCACTCCGCCCAGTCCAAATTCCGCGCCCATCTCCAGAACATCAGCAGAGGCTGTATATTGTACCTCAAGTTGACCCTTGACCTCATCGAGCAAGGTCATATCGTGCTGAAGAGCACCAGCTATAAAGTCTTACCCATCAATCTTTCTGAAATCTATCTTTTGTTATGCAACCTCAAGTACCCAACAACGAGGGCGTTCGATCGTGTCACCCCGATTCTGAACACCGCCCTCGCCTCGTTGTACCCTCTCAGCGATGAGCACCTGTTTGAGTCGATCAATGCAGGATGCGTAGACACTTATATAACCTGGGAGGATTTCCAGCAGAGGTTGGACAGTGTCCAGAGTTTCTTGTGTCTACGCAAGGATAAGAGGAGGATGTTCTATCATCCATCCTTCAGGGAATGGCTGGTGAGGAGGGAAGACGGGGAGAGTCCGAAATTTCTCTGCGATCATAGGTGAGTTACAGAGAGGCAAAACTTTGATTTTAACACCTACTATTTCTTGTTAATCATTTTTTATTCACAATCATTAAAAATACATAAAATTGATAAAAAGAATGAATATAAAACCCCAGGACACAATATCTACCCACCAATAATATGTGACGTGATCAAGCGGAATGAGTCGTATGTCGGGAATATTGATTTTGAGTTATAGGTAAAAAGAAGTGACGAATTCTTATCTTTGCTTTCTCAGTTGGTAAACTGTTTGTAACTTTAAAAAACTAGAAGTTCAATTTGAGTGGGGTTTTGACCATACTGTAGCATTTTCCACCTGCATTTGAATGATGGACACGTATCAAAATTCAAAACTGCCGACATGTGACTCATTTCGCTTGATCATGTCACATTAATAATTTAAGATATAATGTAGGCAAGATGGGAGCTTGAAGCCGATGTGGACTGCATGATTATACTGATTGTATCTTTATGAAATAAACTAGGATAAGGCAAAATTTGGCCAAAAAAATAAATGTTTATGTTGTCCTCGACCGCCTGCTCGTCAGATTTAGGGCCGCTCCGATTTTGTAAATTTTCTTTTTCAGATTTTTTTTCTTTAATTTTTTTCTTCTTCATATATATATTTTTTCTAACAGTTTAAATGGCATTTAATATTAAACTAAGTGTTCATAATGTATATGTGCGACCGAATCCCGGGGGGTGCTGGGTGATTTTTCGGGTAAAAAAATTAGCACTTTTCCCCCCCTCCCCCCGATACGCACAAAAAAGTAGCTTTACTGGTTAGGGTTAATCCATCTCCTGCTACATGAATCCATCTCCTGCTATTATAATCATTGTATAATTTCTCCTCCCACCAGGTACGGTCACGCCCTCCTCGCTTTCAAACTAAGTCGTCAGCCCCAGAAGTTGAAACGAGACGAGGCGTTTGAGCTAGGCCATCACATCTTAAAGGCTCACATCTACAAGACACTTGGCAGACAGCTTGGAGGATTCTCAGCCAGGGAGTTACAGGCCTTGTGGATGCATGTCAATGCTGAGAGTCTGTCCGCTAGTCTGGCTACGAGGCAGAATCTGTTTGCTCCTAATGTCAAGGTATTTTAAACTATACTGTTTTCCTCTCACACGAGACATAACTGTGTCATTCATTGACAAAAAAGAAGAAGTTGACTTGCCCTTTCAGGGCCAGAGTCTGGGTCGGACGGTCGGATTTAAAATAAAAAAAATTAAATTTGAGCAGGGAGATACTTCACAAAATCACGTTTTAAAGAAAAGAAAAAAATGATTTTTTTAAAATTTAATTTAATTTATTTAATTTTTTATTTTGAAACAAGCAGATACTACTCAAAAACACGTTTTCATCTTTCTTTATTGTTATGTGCTTCTCATAAAAAAATTTTTTTTTATTTTTTTAATATTTTTACTTTGAAAAAAAAAAATAGCGATTTCCGAAATTTCAGGTCGGTCAGAAAGGGCAAATCAACTTCTTTTTTTTGGCCTTAATGCGCCTACACGAAGCGCTTGTGTATACGTACACACACACGTAGATAGACGGAGGATACATACGGATACATAAATATTGCACCTGTAAAGTTGCATCACATAACATCACTACCCATAGGAAGGCAAAGAGACTATAAGACACACTTGCAACGTGGCAAGTAACAAATGACACACACAAATGTGCAGTAAGGTCAACAACAAAAAAGTTGTTTGATTGTCCTCGTCCGCCCGACCCTCTTAATCATTCCGACCCAAAAACTTCTTTTTTTTCTCTTTTTTTTTTGTTGTTGAAAAAAAATAAAAAAATAAAAATAAAAAATCATTTTTTTTTTTTAATTTTCAGTTTTTCATTTTTCTTTTTAAGTGTTGAGAAAATAAAAATACTCATCAAAATGAGAAAGATTTTGTTCCCCGTTTTGGTTTGATTTTGGACAATCAAACAATCAAACATTTTTTTTGTTTGCCTAATCTTAATGTATGCCCTACAAAGCTTTTCAACCGGGGAAACAAGAAGAAAGGAGTGTTGATCTCCTTGTAAGGCTACTGATCTACCTCTGTGACAATGTGTATTCCAGTAAAAGACGCTTATCATTGCATCAATGATTCATGCGGGGAAGGGTTCTTGTGTAGCCAACCATTTACTGAATCAGTTTGAAATCAGTATGTAGGAGTGAAAGTTATTCATACACACTTAGTAGTTGCGAATCAGAAAGCAAGAAACTAAAATACGCAGAGTGCATTGAAAGTGCCTAATGCACTCCGGGTGTGCGCCGTTCAATGCGGGCACAACACGCTTTGTTTGATTCGTTGTTCAGGCATCGCCAGGTTCGCCGATTTTCACTGTGGGTGTCAAATTATGCTCAAAATTGTGAATTTTGATTTGTATAGTGTCGTGTATGAATGAGGTAGTACATGCATATGTTTTGCTTTCTTGACAAATTTGGAAAATAAAATATATACATTTATTGACCTATAATCGTTTACAGTCGCCATAAGGGCGTTTTGGTTTTCAGGATGTGCCTGTAATTGTTAACAAGTTATCAATTAGCTCAAAGTCATTTCATTCTCTCTTTTTTCTCTTCTCTGAAATAGGTGAGCCGATTATTGCTCCTAGCCGGGGCCAATCCAAACTTCCGCACTGACGTGATAAACAGCGCCCCCTTACTGTGCGTGGCAGCCAGGGAGGGCCACACGGAGATAGTGTCGTTACTTCTGGAGTTTGAGGCCACCGTGAATGGCGTGTGCGATCAAGGCATGACGGCATTGTGTTACGCTGCAGCCAACGGACATCTAGAGATACTGAGGATGCTTGTCATCAAAAAGGCAAAGGTATGTAGCTTTTCCATGCAGTGATATCAGATTGTATTCCAGCAATTACCTTTGGTTTTATCCTAAGGAGGTCAAGTCGACAGCCTATACTACTCTTGTCAGGCCAAAATTGGAGTACGCCTGTTGTGCGTGGGACCCATACAAAAGAGGCTTAGTTAATAAATTGGAAAATGTCCAGCGACGAGCAGGTCGCTTCTGCACAGGAAATTACAAGAGGGAAAGCAGTGTCACAAGCATGTTGGGGGACTTGTGATGGAATACACTTGAGAAAGGCAGGGAACGAAGCAGACTTGAAATGATGTACAAAATCCAAAATGAGCTTGTTGGGATAAATAAGGAAACCGTTATCGGCTGGAGTAAAACCAGACAGCAAGGTAAAGCAGAAATCCCGTACGCAAAAAAGGACGTCTACAAATACTCCTTCCTCAGGACGATCAAAGCCTGGAACGACTTGACAGACGAGACTACCTTAGCCCTATCATATGACACCTTCAACCAAAGACTTCTCCACAACACAAACTAGCATTCCACGCTCACACAAGTTAGCGATTTGCAGATTTAGTCCTGCCCTGCTGACTAAATCTTCAGAAGGTTCATGCCAATGTAAACTGTTCTTGGGCAAATTGTTTAGGGATTACATCATGTTTCAGGGTATGTGCATCAGCAATCAACAATGTGTTCGTGGGTCTGTGTTGTTTATTTCACGAGGGCAACCCTTTCAACAACGACAAGGGATTTGAACAAACGCCATTTCATAAATAGACAATTCAAATAAGAACATAGTTTATTTGTACGTCATTATTAACAATTTTGTTCATTTAAAAAAACACATAAAACTGAAATCACCAAATTAAAATAATAATCGAGTTTCTTTAAGTTTCAAAAGTTTATGTAAACAGTTGGCACGACCATTCCAAAACAACACACACTCCGGCTGCGCCATCGCGTTATGCATAAACCATTATCCGCGTTGTGCGGTTCAATGGGCGTGCTGGTTGCCGGTAGCAGCATTGTTTAAAGGTAGATGTTCTGATTTCTGACCCAATTTTCAACTTGATTTTTTCTATATTACATGAAAGGTCATCCTTAAAATTGTCGCATTCCAAAGTTTGAGTTGCATACCTCCAATGGTTTTTATTTTAAGAGCACAAGGTCACAATACGTTTGCCCATTGAGAAGTACACAAACTGACTGGTGGTTAACCACCTTTGGCAGTAATTCACCACGTTTTAGCCTATAATTTCTAAATGGAATATTTCTGGCCCCTAAGATTTTACAGACGTAATGAGAAAAATATGGGGATTCTTCTGATATCAAAATATCTTGATGTAAAAAAAGAATTCATAGCCCCAAAAAAGGTGATCAGAACATACACCTTTAACTCAAATTGATAACGCTTTGCTACTGTACTTAAGGTATGGGGGAGTTGTTGAGTCTTTGTTTTTTTGTTTTTTGTTTTTTTGTATATAAAGAGCAAATGTGAACAATAGCCCAACAGACATTAACAAAGTTAATGAACTGAGTGATTATAAATCAAACGGGTAACTCTCAACAGAGAGCTCTGATGGGCCAATCAATTGGTTCACTGCAACTCAGAAAATAATCAAAAATACAAGTAAACACAATTGGGCTAGTAAAAAAAGCCAATGAAAGTGGCGTGGGACAGGAATAGGATAAACACCCAAACATAGAGAAAAAACAACCAAAAAATAAGAAGAAAATAATATCTGGAGGTCATTGATACATCGAGAGAGCTTATCCAACATACTCTGAAGAGTTGGAGAGAAAGTGTCTGTTAACACTACATCATTTAAAAGATTGTAGTCCTTCGAAGCTCTTGGATGTTGCTTGACTGGAAGACTGTATGGTTCATGCAGCATACTATTTTAGACTTGTCCAAAGGATTGTCTTGGAAAATTACTTGTCATTATTGAGAAGGTCTTCTTTGTTCAATCAGCATAAGGCCAACAAAAAAATTTGCTATGTTGTCCTCGACCGCCCGCTCGTAAGATTTAGGGCCGCTCAAGATGATTTTTTTTTTTTTTTTTTTTTTTTCAGATTTTTTTTTTTTTCAGAGATTTTTTTTCTTCAGTTTTTTTCAGTTTTTTTTTCAGATTTTGTTCAGATTTTTTTTAAACAGTTTAAATGGCATTGAATATTAAATTAAGTGTTTATAACATATATGTGCGACTCTTAAGAGTGATTTCAACTTCTTGTTGGCTGAACTTTGAGCTTCCGCTGGTAAAAGAAAATAAAAAATAAAAAAAATAAAAAATCCGCCCGCCTGCCCCTCCTCTCTGAAAGTTGTGGAGGACAACATAACAATTTATTTTTTGGCCTAATACTCTATGCCCACAGCAAATCTACTATAAGTTAACACATTTTATGCTTATATTCTACACTTTTAGATTGTTCAAGTCGACAAGAACAACAAGTGTTCAGTGGTTCACGGGGCAGAGCATGGTCACCTTCCCGTCGTCAACTTCTTACTCAACTGTGATTGGTCTGCCAGGGAGAACACGCACCTGACCCGCAAGGTGGTGGCGCAACAGGCATTGATAGCTGCAGCGGGAGCAGGCCACAAAGATGTATGTATAGCACTTGTTTCAGGCAGGGGTAGTCCCCTAGATTTTTTGGAGGTTTGGGTGTATTGACTTCCAAAATTGGTAGATTTGACAATTTGAACTCCCAACATTGGTAGATTTGACAATTTGGACTCCCAACATTGGTAGATTTGACACTTTGGACTCCCAACATTGTTAGATTTGATAATTTGGACTCCCAACATTGGTAGATTTGACAATTTGGACTCCCAACATGTAGATAAATCATGCAATGCATTTATCCATTTTAATGTATACCATTCAGATGAGCAATTTGTAAAAACCTTATTGAACCTAACCCGCCTGATTATTGAAAACCTAACCTGCCTGATTATTGAAAACCTAACCTGCCTGAATATTGAAAACCTAACCTGCCTGAATATTGAAAACCTAACCTGCCTGAATATTGAAAACCTAACCTGCCTGATTATTGAAAACCTAACCTGTCTGATTATTGAAAACCTAACCTGCCTGATTATTGAAAACCTAACCTGCCTGATTATTGAAAACCTAACCTGCCTGATTATTGAAAACCTAACCTGCCTGATTATTGAAAACCTAACCTGCCTGATTATTGAAAACCTAACCTGCCTGATTATTGAAAACCTAACCTGCCTGATTATTGAAAACCTAACCTGCCTGATTATTGAAAACCTAACCTGCCTGATTATTGAAAACCTAACCTGCCTGATTATTGAAAACCTAACCTGTCTGATTATTGAAAACCTAACCTGCCTGATTATTGAAAACCTAACCTGCCTGAATATTGAAAACCTAACCTGCCTGAATATTGAAAACCTAACCTGCCTGAATATTGAAAACCTAACCTGCCTGATTATTGAAAACCTAACCTGCCTGATTATTGAAAACCTAACCTGCCTGATTATTGAAAACCTAACCTGCCTGAATATTGAAAACCTAACCTGCCTGAATATTGAAAACCTAACCTGCCTGATTAATGAAAACCTAACCTGCGTGATTATTGAAAACCTAACCTGCCTGATTATTGAAAACCTAACCTGCCTGAATATTGAAAACCTAACCTGCCTGATTATTGAAAACCTAACCTGCCTGATTATTGAAAACCTAACCTGCCTGATTATTGAAAACCTAACCTGCCTGATTATTGAAAACCTAACCTGCCTGATTATCGAAAACCTAACCTGCCTGATTATCGAAAACCTAACCTGCCTGAATATTGAAAACCTAACCTGCCTGAATATTGAAAACCTAACCTGCCTGAATATTGAAAACCTAACCTGCCTGAATATTGAAAACCTAACCTGCCTGAATATTGAAAACCTAACCTGCCTGAATATTGAAAACCTAACCTGCCTGAATATTGAAAACCTAACCTGCCTGAATATTGAAAACCTAACCTGCCTGAATATTGAAAACTTAACCTGCCTGAATATTGAAAACTACAACTGCAACACTATGCATGGTAGCTCTTGCTGTATCAGGTCACATTGCCCAATCACGGCAGAACTCGTATGGTAACGAAAAACTTGATTTTGAGAAGTGTGACTATGTAACATTGCATTAATTCCCACACCAGTGGAATAATTATGTAACAACCTTCACATTGTACCCTTCACACAATACATTTTACGCAAAAAATTGTATTGAAAATAATATAGAGGATGAAGACAACATCAGGGAATTAGGGTTAAAATTGGGTTTTTGGTCCCTCCAGACCATCGTAATATTTGAGATGACCGCTACCTCTTCCAGACTAAGTAAAACATTTAAAGGAAAAATAAAGGATTGTGCTGCTTGATTTTTGATGGTCCGGCTTTCCAATTCATTCAGTCCGTTTTTTATATTTAAATGTGACTAAGTCTCTAAACCTCAAGTCACAAGTCAAGTCAGAAATCACAGACAGATGTGACTCGTGCCAAGTCAAGTGAGAAGTCACAGACAGATGTGACTCGTGCCAAGTCAAGTCACAAGTCACAAGTCACAGACAGATGTGACTCGTGCCAAGTCAAGTCACAAGTCACAGACAGATGTGACTCGTGCCAAGTCAAGTCACAAGTCACAGACAGATGTGACTCGTGCCAAGTCAAGTCAGAAGTCACAGACAGATGTGACTCGTGCCAAGTCAGAAGTCAAGCCAATATGTCAAGTCACTGGTTGGCTCAAGTAAATACCTGTAAAGTCATGATTATAAGATGTGTAGGCACATAATAATATTAATTTTGACAGTAAAAAATATGTTTCAACTCAATTTATTCTAGTTAGTTTAGCACAAGACTTGAGTTGAGTCAAGTATTTAGGAAAAGTGGTTCGAATCAAGTCAAGTCTCTTGAAAATTTTGGAATCACAAGTCAAGTCATTGCTCTCAGTGACTCGAGTCAAGTCAAGCCAGGTAATCAGAAATGCCGGTGGGGGGCATTGACATTGGATGGAAAGGGGTATAGGAATGTGACGCCGTAAAGACCCCTCTTTTCACCCTCTTCTGCTCGCTCTTAAGACCCCTTTTGAGCCTGCATCAGTGCTTAAGACCCCATTTGATTGAAAATTCAAATATCGTGAAAATTTGCATTCCAAAGCCCCCATTTTTAGAAAAATGTGTGTTCAAAAACCCCAAATTCAGTTCTTAACACTTTCCACGCGGCTATTAGTTTTGCCATTATACAAAACCGATTGTTCAGAAAACTATCCCAATTTTCAAAGTCTATCTCAAGGAGTACTGAACCAATACTAGGCATGTTTGTACTTATTCCAATGCATTTATCATGGTGATTCAAAATATGGTAATGAAATTCAGTAATTTTGACATTTTTGAAACAATTTGTGACATTTTGGTATGTCGTCTGCCGCGTGGAAAGTGTTAAGACCTCCTCACTCAGCGACGTCACAATGCTGTGTAACCATGTTGTTATTCGATCTTTGTCCTGTAGGTGTCTACATACCTGTTGGAGTTGGCCGATGCTAATCAAAGTAGCCATGTTGTGAATGCAGAAGAAACGGACGTGTTGTGCTCAGAAACAGGTACATATTTTAAAATAATGCTTCATCAAAACCGCCCTCAAAACCAGGATCACGGTCAGCAAAGACCACTGTAAACCTACTAAATTTCGAGATGGATTTAATTTCGCGAATTTCGCGAGGGATGTGGGTTCACGAAACTGACAATTTTGCATTGAAAGTAACAGTAACATTTCCAGATTTGTGAAATTAAATGCCCACTAAAATAGCAGTAATTTTCATTTTGCGAAAAGTTTTCATGAAATTATAGTGTTTTACGGTATCAAAATTTCAAAACCCAGTTATTTATTACAGGGCGTCTTAGAATGATTACTATTTTTTATTTTTAAAATTTTTTTCCCTCCAAACAAGAATCTTTATTTAATTCCTCACATTTAAAACAAAGCATATACATATACGTATTTACATATTCATAATTACGTAAAATTAGTGTTACAGGCTACATAATGAAGAAAAAACCCAGCAATGTACAAGTACAAAAATACAGATTGGGCCACTTTTTGTTGCGGGCCGCGTCCTAAACGGAATATTTGCTGCGGTTTAGGAGAAATTTTAGTTGGCAACACTGTGACGTAGTAAGATGATTTTGAGAGGCAGACCTGGGTTGAATGTGGCCAGCTAGCTAACCACACTAAGAAATGCGATTGTTGATTAAAAAGAAGCACCTGACAATATCGACTTTAACTTTTGTGTGTCTCAGGAGTGTGAGAGTTCAGTTTTGTATCTGATTTCAGACTTGTTTGATATCAGCTCTTTTTCTGCACGTGCTTTCCAAATTTCAAGAGTTTTTCAGACGTCCATACCTGTTTTCTCCAAACTATAATAACTCCTTGTTAGGCGAGGAAAAAAACACAAGATTGATTGTTTGGTGTTTTTAGAATTTTTTTCTCAAATCATGTAAAATCAGCCTGTTTTTTGGTTGCAAATCGGTTGAATTTTTTTCCCCACAAAAAAAAAAAAAAACCCTGATTTTTGCAGATTTTTGTGACATTTTATGTACATTTAAATTTTTACAAATCCGACCCTACTTGACAGGTCTGTCCACCCATAAAACAGGTGTTTATTTCCCATCGCCTTATAACTAACTTTTCTATCTACCCACACAGCGCTGACATCAGCATGCGCACACGGCCAATCGGAGATGGTAAAACTCCTCCTGAAGCGCGGCATATCGGTGCACACCCCCAACTTGGCCCAGATGACACCTCTGATCAGTGCCGTGAGACGCGGCCATTGGGAGCTAGTGGACATACTGTTATTCAACCACGCGTCGCTGGAGGAATGCGATAGACACGGGCGTACGCCGCTGATGTTGGCGGCGGGGGAAGGACACCTGGCCGTGCTGGAAGTGTTGCTAAGTAAAGGTGAGTGACGTTGGCAGTGTCACCGGTTGATCTGGGTTGCCTGATATGGTGACAAGTAGCCCACTTTTTTTTAAATGGCTTTCTGGGTTGCCTGATATGGTGACAAGTAGCCCAAAATAGTTAATATTGCTTTCTGGGTTGCCTGATGTGGTGACAAGTAGCCCAAATATTTTAATATTGCTTTCTGGGTTGCCTGATATGGTGACAAGTAGCCCAAATCTTTTAATATTGCTTTCTGGGTTGCCTGATATGGTGACAAGTAGCCCAAATCTTTTAATATTGCTTTCTGGGTTGCCTGATATGGTGACAAGTAGCCCAAATCTTTTAATATTGCTTTCTGGGTTGCCTGATATGGTGACAAGTAGCCCAAATCTTTTAATATTGCTTTCTGGGTTGCCTGATATGGTGACAAGTATCCCAAATATTTAATATTGCTTTCTGAGTTGCCTGATATGGTGACAAGTAGCCCAACATATTTAATATTGCTTTCTGTATTGCCTGATGTGGTGACAAGTAGCCCAAAATATTTAATATTACTTTCAATGGGACAAGAAGTGGTAGAAAGCGGCCCCATTCATGATGGAAGTAGCCCAACCAAGTGTGAAATTCATGGTGGTTAATAGCCAAATAATTGGCAGAAATATGGCCCAATTTTTGTTTCTTAATGAATTCAGATTGGTCATTATGGGACAAGACTTTGTAAAAAATAGTCCAAAAGTGCCTAGATATCCATCGTGAAATTTCTTGTTGGAAAGTAGAAAAAGGATTGGGGGTAAAGTAGCGTAACCGATTACCTTGTTTTAATGGAGCTAGAAGTAGGGTAAGGCCTAAAAAACAATGTTTGATTGGCGTAACATAGAAAAAAAATAGGGTAGGTAGGTCGGATTTTTAAAAAAAATTTAAAACTATAAAACGTCTATGAAATTTTATATACCAGCACACATACACCTAGCACATAAAGTCCCTGACCAGGTGCTTTGAGGTTCGCTAATTCAAAATATATAATCGGTACAAAAAATCTGAGATATACATTAAATGAGCAAATTTCTTTTCCGCAGTTTGATACCTCATTCAACAAAATCGAATGGATACTTTTAAAGTTAAGGCGATTTCAATGACCGCGCATGCAACAGAAAAGTTGCACTAGGTATAGGAATCATTGATTTGTGTAAAAATGTTAAAAAAAAGATTTGTGAAAAATGTCTTGACCCGAAAAATCACCCAGCCCCCAGGGATTCGATCGCGAGACCATCCGCACCCAAGTCTGTCCCTCTACCAACTGAGCTAACTCCCTAGCGCATATGCGGCCACAAACTTCGTGGCCACATATGCCTGCGGTAGGTGACGTCATCGCGGCAATGCAGCAGCACGTGCCTGGAGATAGTTTCTGGCAGTGAGATTTAGTGAGATTCAGTGCAGTTAGGGTTAAAAGCTGTGATAATGAAGGTTAAATATTCCTGTGCTGGGCTTGCATACACATTGCCACATTGTCAAATCTTTGCTAGAAAGAGTATGGTTTTCACCATCTATGACCAGTCACATCAAAAAGGACATGTTGTCGACAAACACAGTTTTGAGATAGAGGTCAATTATGTTGGATAGAAAAAAATGTACTTTATTCAAATCTTATCTTGTGATTCCAAAGTCTGATTACCTTCAACATGGTATCATTTCAAAGATTTAAATGTGCTCTTTCAAGTCATACAAAAAACTGAGTTTTGACTCGGACCTCCAACATTTTGATGTGACAGCAGGGATACTATTAATTTTGGGATAGGAAAGTCCTATACTAACACACGTAGCGAAAACGGGGCCGTTTGCATAAATTACATAAATTATGGTAATCATCGGAATGTGTCGGTGACCGGCGTTGAACGCGTTTAACAGTGTTTAACCAGGTTTAACGTAATATTTGGTCAGCATAGGTTTGAGGGCGTTGTGGATTTACACAGACGACGGTGGCCACGCGAAACCTAAATGTTGAATACGTAATGAATAAGGTGAATAACACGTAATCGCGAATGTTAATCTTATCATTTTGACAAATTCATCATAATTAGAAGAATTGTCATCGTTAACCGGGCGATGACTGTTAAAAATAATTCAAAATAGTGCACTCCCGTTGACATAATTGGGTCGTCTGAGAGACGCGTGGCCAGCGTCGTGTCGTCTGCTACAATCACGCCTGATCAGTATAGCGCCACCAGTTCTATGCTGACCAAATTTTCATTTAAAAGTGGACCCGATCGGCAAGCTCACTGGCACACCCCTGGTGACAGGTCACATTTGATTTGAACACACATTTTTGGCACTTACTTTCAAATGCTCTTGCTTATACTATATTATTAATTATTATTATTTTTCTATAGGAGCCTCTGTGAATGGCTGTGATAAGGAAGGATTAACAGCCCTGTGCTGGGCATGTCTCAAGGGACACATACACATAGTGAGGTCATTGCTTGAGAGAGGATCCGATATCGATCACTCGGACAAGAATGGCAGGACTCCGCTGGATCTGGCTGCCTTCTATGGAGATCCACAAGTGGTGAGTAGACAAAAGAAGAAAAAAGAAGAAGAAAAGTTGTGTCTTGCAATTTTCTTTTAAAAAAAAGTTGCATATCCTGACCTCTTGACAAGTTTCTTGACATTGATCTGTCCAATCGTTACAGATATGTCTGTGTGCTTTTATTTTCAAACAGTCTGTAGAGTACACACCACTAATAAATTCCCCATTGCTTACTGTGTAAAATGGACCATGATTATTCGCCATTTTCTCGCTTATAAAGCAACTGGTTGCTTCAACTTTGCATTCTGTGTGAAGATCATGGTCTTGGCTTTCCTGTAAAAAAAAATATATATATAAGTTCAAGGCAAAATTTTCGAGATATGCGCCGTCAAAGATGCACATGTTTGTAGATTGCCCAGGCCTAGCCTAGGTCTAAGCAATTCTAATCAATTATCTGAAGTCTCTAAAATGACTAAAAAATCATAAAAAATTGGTCAAAGAAGAAAATTTGCACTGATATTGTTTGATAATCTTCATTTAATAATCATCCGATCAAAAGTTTGGCCAACAACACTATTTTTGAAGCATTTTTATATATTTCACTTAGAGGAGGGTCATCCCAACCAATTCAACAAGCCTTTCGTGGACTCTTCCATTATTTATTTAGTGGTGTGAATCCTTAAGGGGGATGTGCACCTTCGAATAGCCTCCGTAAAACTGCCGTAACTTCTTAATAATACCAAGCGCTTATATAGCGCGCTTATATAGCGCCCTTAGCCCAAAGGGGCCTCAAGGCGCTTGAGGCCTTCTTCATTATTCATTTAATCTAGATAAAAGTATACATTTTTTTGCAGGAAAGGGTTAAATGAATTTGACCATTTTGGAGAAAATTTAAAAAAACACGTTTTTTGACCCATTTAAGGTTTGGAAAAGATAACTCAAAATATATGTTGTCAAATTTTGTCATACTAGTTTTATTATATTGCTCATACAATTCCCTAGGATTTTTTTTGTTGAAAATCTTTATTATTTTTTGAATTATAGACATTTTTTGGCACTTTTTGGTCGATAATTTAAAAAATAAAAATAAAGATTCCTAGGGAATTATATGAGGAATATAATAAAACTAGTATGACAACATTTGACAAGATATATTTTGAGTTAACTTTTCCAAACCTAAATTGGGTCAAAAAACGTGTTTTTTAATAATTTTCTCCAAAATGGTCAATATCATGATCATGGTTGAATTCATTGAACCCTTTTCTGCAAAAAAATGTATACTTTTATATAGATTAAATGAATAATGAAGAAGTTACGGCAGTTTTACGGAGGCTGTACCTGAAAGTTCACAGCCCCCTTAATGTGCTATCATGGAGGTTTACCACATTCCGTGATATTTATATTTTACTATGGAAAACTACAATTGATAACTGGCTTAGATGGCTTCAGTACAGGATCATTCATCGTATTCTTCCAACAGATCAATGGCTTCATAGAATTGGTATAATTAATAGTCCAAATTGCACGAAGTGTAAGAATAAGGTTGAAACACTGCACCATTTATTCATTGAATGTGTTGAGGTCGATCAGTTCTGGAAAATCTTTAAAAAACACATTGGGATTTTATTACTCATGACATTTCGAATGATAAGATATTACTTGGTATTATGGATAACAACAGCGAAAATTGGGAATTGAGGAACCTTCTCTTAATTGCCAACAAGAGGTATATATATGTCACCAGATGTAAAGGGTCCCCCTTGTTGATCCGGGTCTTCAATAATCTTTTGGAAGACACGTGTCGATTGGAGGAGATCATTGCAAGGCAAAAAGGGAAGCCGGTATTTCACTTCAATAAATGGAATGATGCTGGTAATATTATCTTCTAGCTATGAATGCAATTGTTTTACATCACAAATAGTGTTTTTATCTGCAATCAGAACATCTACCTTGAAGCTACTTATTTTACCAAAAGGTGCATGACTTTTTTGAAACACAGTATTACAAACCCCTACCAAAATAAATGGTGAGTCTTCCTCCCCCGCACTGGCTCATTTAAAATGATCGATACTTTATCTAAATAGCAAAGAAATAAAGTAATGAATTAGGCTATTTTGTTTCTTTCAGGTGCAACTCTTGATAGAGAAAGGTGCCACCATTGAACATGTAGACAACAGTGGTATGAGACCCCTAGACAGAGCTATAGGGTGTCGCAATACATCGGTGGTGTCTGTACTGCTCAAGAAAGGCGCAAAACTAGGTAAGTGTCATCGTTCAGTGATCCAAATCATTCAGACATTTCTGGGGTTTGAAAAACTTTGCGCTATATTCACTGTCATAATGCTATTTAAGCTATTTCACATCGCGAAGCTGCGTCCAGATGCATGACATGCACCAACATGTGCATGCGCATCAATTTCATGATTGACCAATCAGGATGTGCGGTCTTTTTCTTTAAAGCGTCCAGTATGCACTTCCGGGTTTACGCACATATGCATGCATTGTTGGAATTATGTCCATAGCATTATGACGCTGACAATAGATGATATGACCGTTGTTACCATCAGTTGTGTTTACAAATTGATTAGCGCCTGGTCTGAAGACATGCTAGAGGTACTAACTAGTCCATGACCCACCACGACAGAAGGAAGTATGGGACAATTTGAATTTGTTGATATATGATGAAATAACTATTTTTGTGGATTTTTCATATTTTTTCAAACAATTAATTACATTTGTTTACTATTAAACAAACGTTATTAATTATTTGAAAAAATATGAAAAATCCACAAAAATAGTTATTTCACCAAATATCAACAAATTCAAATTGTCCCATACTTCCTTCTGTCGTGGTGGGGCACTGCATACATACTATTCAAAAGCAAAATACTCAACTCGCCAAATTTAAAAGCACATGCCCCTATGGTGCGTATGCATACCGCCAGGCAACCAGATTTAGTACCTGGTCTCTCATTGTGCTAGGGATGCAGACCATGACTACTGCACTATTCTACACCGTAAGTAATGATCGATCAAGTGTGAAATATTAATTTACAAAGCACATTCTCTGTAGGTGCGCATGCCTACCGCCGGGCATTATGTCACAGGTCACATCATCTATTCCATATCCAACCAAATCCATCAGAAGCGCTGCTCATTGCGCAATCATGGAATGGTCGTTATATATAGTCTCCGAAAAGTTTGTTTTGGGAGTGTGACCTCTTTCGCGTTATGCACGATCACTTGGTCACCATACATCAGCGTTTTGCGCTGCACGAGCATGCAAGCAAAGCGCAGTAAGACGCACTGCAGGAGTGCGCGAGGGTGGTCACGCTAATTTGTGTACCCCGTGTTATATTGGCTCATGTAAATATCGCCGGTTTCTCTGAGAACCAATTAGAATTGCATAACCTTTAGGAATATAATTTATAGATATTTAAGGATTTTCTTGTCCTCACGGAATGCCTCCTGAATATTTGTATATATAGTTTATAAAAGCTGAGTCACCTAGATTTTCACACAGGTTTCACATGTTAAGCAAGTGTTTTCGTATGTTGTATTCTCTACTGCAGGTCCAGCAGCGTGGGCAATGGCTACCTCCAAGCCCGATATTCTCATTCTTCTCCTTAAGAAACTGATGGATGATGGCAATGCACTATATAAGGTAGATTATATTTGAAAGAAATGCGGTACCCCTATTAAGTTTCGAGCGCACAATATATTAAGTAGTGAATTTGCATAATATAGATAAATTAATTACTAGATAAAACACTATATCTTATCATCCAATACTCTATTTTCCATACATATTGTTAAAAATAAGCACCCCTCTAATGCTTACTTGACTGATCTATTTATTACTAACTGGCTATCAAACACTGTCGTGTAAGTAGGTGAGACACCCCGTTTGAGAACCACCTTGTTTGATAAGTGTTACCAACATTCACATACAATTTTGAAATCACAATTTCTGATGAATCACTTAAATATCTTATAAACTATAGTGTGATCAGTTCCAAATTGGTAGAGCCTCATTACAGCAGCGAATTAATACAGAAGGATGCGGTTGTGCATGAAGGCAACAAGCACACTTGTGTATCATATGGTTGACGCATGTGTGCGCTAAAAAAAATGTGTGCGTGCATCTAAAACGGGTGCGTAAGCTTGGATTATTTTGTTTGCACGGAGAGATAAAGACTGAATATTTCTCGCCAATTTGGAACTGATTAAACTATAGATGACCAATATTTTTACCCACAATTCCACACAATGCTGAGTGCATGAACTGATTGTATTATAATTCACTCCTTCCTAACAGAAAGAGAAATGGCGTGAAGCCTGCCACAAGTACCAGTGCGCCATCAAGAAGTATCCCAACGAAGGCTTCGGGGAGGACATCCGCACCTTCAAGGAACTCAAAGTCAACCTCTTGCTCAACGTCTCCAGGTGCAAGAGGAAGACGGAGGTAAATGTAAGATAAACAAATTCTGGTGAAGGATTTACTATTTCTATTTCATCGCAATGTGATAGATTAGATCCTGGCTTTCCAATGTGTAGCTTGTGTGTTAGAATAGATCCTGTGAATGGCTTTCCATGTATACTTTGTGTCTTAGAACAGATCCTGTGAATAGCTTTCCATGTGTAGCTTGCGCGTTAGAATACATCCTGTGAAAACAGATCCTGTGAATGGCTTTCCATGTGTTGCTTGTGTGTTAGAATAGATCCTGTGAATGGCTTTCCATGTGTTGCTTGTGTGTTAGAATAGATCCTGAGAATGGCTTTCCATGTATACTTTGTGTCTAAGAACAGATCCTGTGAATGGCTTTCCATGTGTTGCTTATGTGTTAGAAAAGATCCTGTGAATGGCTTTCCATGTGTAGTTATGTGTTAGAACAGATCCTGTGAATAGCTTTCCATGTGTACCTTGCGTGTTAGACTAGATCCTGTGAATGGCTTTCCATGCAGGCCTGGAAATAGCACCTGCCCATAGTGGGTAACTTTTGCATCAGGCAGTACCCGCCCAGATGGCAGGTAAAATTGTTCAAACTCACAGTGTAAGTGTCTTACACGGGCTGGTGGAATTTCTGTTGGGCAGGTACTGCCCGACTGACTGGTTGAAATAAATCTAAAGTTCCAGCCCTGTTTCCATGTTGTACCTAGATCAGATCCTGTGATTGGCCTCCCATGTATAGCTTGTGTGTTAGAACAGATCCTGTGTATTGCATACGCTTCATTATGTCTTCCATTATGCTTGTATCCTGCCTTCTGGATCCCTCGCCTGGACTCATTCATAGGTGCAGGTAAGAATGTATGCAAAACCATCAAAAAGTCACCCTGAATCCTGGATCCCCACATTCATTAACTATAGTTACAGTTTAGGCATGACCATTGAAAATAGCCTCTACACAGATGTTGTGCTGTCTCACTGTTGTGAAAAAGTGACAATAAATTATCTTTAATGGTCAACGCATGTTGTTATTAAAGGTATATTATGTGATCTTTCCAGGAAATGCCCTCAACATCGGGAAAAAAATTGAAAGCAGATTTTCTTGCAGATTTACATTTCTGATCATAAATCGTACATACATTCCAAGTTACAGGGCGATACGATTCTTAATTACTTCAAAATCATGGTTTTAGAGTGAAAATTAACTGTCGGGATAACACGACAGTTTATATTTTCACTCTAAATTCACTCTAAAACCATGATTTTGAGGTAATTAGGAATCGTATCGCTCTGTAACTTGGAATGTATGTACGATTTATGATCAGAAATGTAAATCTGCAAGAAAATCTACTTTCTAAAAAATAATCATGAATAGAGGGCGCTCTCTGGAAAAGATCACATAATGTGCCTTTAAGGTGTTGCACCAAATACCGAATGCCTTGTTGGGGTGCCATGGCTGGCTACACAGGGATGGGAAGCGCATTCTGTGGGCATGTGATAGCCTGATTCTCTTGTAGGCGCAGCCACTGTCTATTCTGTGCCAATCAGCAAATGTGCTATCATTGTAATAGTACAAGAGCTAGGACTTGGAAAAGTGTGCGCTTTCTGTTTTTGCGTTGTTTATTTTTAGATGATAATTAAGTAATTCTTAGTCTCTTATTATCAGTTTAATGTTGGCAGGAATGTATTAGTTTGACTGTTTTATTTTGTTTGCTGTGTTTTGTTTGTATCTTTCTCTTTTTCTTTCCTACTTTGTGTCTGTCTCTGTTTCTAGTTTATTTGCTTGTTTAGGGGAAAAAAGAGGTCTGCCTCACATACATTTGGGAAAATAGCTATGCGATATCATTGTTATTTGTATAAAAAAAATAGCTATACTAAATGCGGATTTTTTTTAATTTTAATTGTGTTTTTGGCCCACTCCCCCCTCCCCATACTTTACAGATCCAATTTTTGTTCAACATTTTTTGAACAAGTAAAAATAAAAAATCTCAAAATTGGGCTTATCGCATAGGGTTATGCGGCAAAAGTGACTCCACATACTTATGAGTGCGGGGTATGTGAGACATTTTTTCCCTTATTTTTTGGCCTTGGTATGTTTTGTTTATTTGTTAATACTCTTATCCTCACTGATCTGTCAAAATCTCCATCCGGCCCTTCAGCATGTATTAAGTAATACTTCCTATGTATAACCTTTGGGCAGTCTGCTCTAAACATGTTCAAGGGCCAAAAATCAAAACCTTTTAGTGCTCTTACCCCTGAACATGTATAAAGCAATACTTCATATGCATAACCGTTGGGCAGTTTTACTTTATACATACCGAGGGGCCGGACAAACATACAACATTATGTGACTATAAGTATATTGGAAATAGAAGCACAGGTGTTACATGCCTCTCATTATTAATATATTGTCATCAAAAAAAGTAACTATACAGGTAATAAATGGGCTTCTAACTCAAATTATATATATCCTACCTAAAAATATTGAATTATAAAGTTGTTGACAATTTCATCTTCTTCAATATGAGATATTGCACGCTAGGATCGGGTGATTATTGAGGAAGTTACACTCCCAAATGTAAGGTAAGGTCAGATTTTCATTTTCACATTTTTATTTTCTACACGCCACAAACACGCTACCTGTCATACTCTCCCCCGTGATGAAATGTAAAATGTGAAAATGAAATAATGACTTTACCTTCAATATTCAACCGATCCTAGCCTGCAATATCTCATATTAAAGAAGATGAATTTCTCAACAACTTTATGATTTAATATTTGTAGGTAGGATATATAAATTTTTAAAGTTAAAAGTCCATTTATTACATGTATAGTTACTTTCTTTGATGACTGTATTGTTTTATTATTATTAGATTTAGGAATTTGACATATTATTGGTTTTGATTTTCAGGACATCCCCGGCGCTATAGAGTTTTCTACCAAAGCTTTAGAAATCAAACCGAAGTGTTTTGAGGCCTACTACGCACGGGCCAGAGCTAAGAGAGCCATCAAGTAAGTAGCTTTTATAATACCTCATAAATATTCATAAACTAATTCACACCTCATAAATATTCATATGACCTAAAGAAGCGCCATCAAAATACCTCATAAATATTTGTCACTTTTAAAATTCACACCTCATACATATTCATATGACCTAAATAGGCCTACTATGCACAGATTTTAATTCAGCACCTCATAAATGACTAATTACTAATTTACACAATAATTATTCATAAGAGGCCTACTATGCACAGAGCTAAGAGATCCATCAAATATTAAAAAAACTTTTAATATGGCACCTCATAAATATTCATTACTAATATACATCTCATAAATATTCATATGACCCAATGAGGAGGCCTTCTATGCACGGAGCTAAGAGTGTGGATTGTTGTTGGCCTTTCGCAATACTTCTCTTGCCAAACAAGGGGACCGCATTGGCTTCCGACTGCGTCCTTCAATGTTTTTTACTGAGTTAAACTTCTTGTTCTTCCTAATTATGCTTTGGATTTTGGCACTTGGAATTGTTTCGAAATAGCTCTGTAGCCTTTCCCCTCTTTGTGAGCATTCACAATATGCACAAAAAAGGTCCTCACTGAGTTATTTGATCTTCTTTGCCATGCTGACAAATAGCTATAGTGTTGTCCTATAACATCCTTCACTGTACATTCACTAGGACACATTTATAATGCATCCACATTGTATACACACATCATGGAATAATTGCATAACAATATAAAAGCCTATTACACAATATAAAGAATGTTTGGAATGTCAAAAACATGTGTGTATTATCACAAAAAATGGCCTCAATCCTGAGACTTGGTATGGGGTATGAATAACTTTGGACAGGCATAAAAACACAATTCTTGTTCAATTCTATTGTTATGCAAAAAATGTTGAGCCCAAATAATTGATTTGTACTTGCAAACTAATTGTCTTTAGTGTATAGCAAAAGTTCCACCACTCCAGCTGGTATAGATATGAGAAAAACGCAAAAAACTCATATTTGGCAAAGGGTATGAATAATTGTGGGCTTAACTGTATGTGCGATTAGGTCTATTAACCATCTTTTTATGTATAAGATCAAATTTATGTATGAAGTAATACTCCTATATATAACCTTTGGGCAGTCTGCTCTAAACATGTTCAAGGGCCAAAAATCAAAACAGTTTAGTGCTCTTGCCCCTGAATAAAGCAATACTTCATATACATAACGTTGGGCAGTTTAATTTTATACATGTTGAGGGGACGGAAAAACAGACGACATAAAACTTTTTTTCTTTTCTTTTTTACAGACAATTTGGTCCAGCGCTTCAGGATCTTCTGGAGGCTATCAAACTTGCCCCAAATAATCGTGAAGTGCGTCGTCTGCTTGTCCGCGTCAAGGAGGAGTGCAAGGAGGAAACGAGGAAACAGAAAGAGATCCAACAACAGAACGCACAAGTGTCGTCAACGTCTAAGGAAGGCTCCGAGGAGAAAGATCAGGGCGCCGACTCTGGTGTGCCGTTATCACAACCTGGCAGTTCACAGTCGGAGCTATCTGAGAGTTCACCTCCGGAGGGCGTTGTACCGAAGGGAGACAGTAGTGCCGCACCTAACGTTGCCCCTAAACCAGCTGTCAAAGACGGGGATGCGCAGTCCCCACCGCGTGATGTAGCGCTCGATGAAGGTGGCGATTCGAGCAAGTCGAGTTCTGATAATTCGAAGAGGACTTCTCAGAATGTTAATTTTAGTAATAGCAGTAACCAAAGTAGCGGCGGGGAAGGGATCAGTAACGGTGACATTCCCCGGCCAGCTTCCTTGCAGATTGCAATGGCGCCCCATATTGAGCCGCCGCAGATCAAGGCTGAGAGATCGGTTTTACGAGCATCCAGTCCTCGCGGTCTACAGCGGTGTGCGTCGCCGCAACAAACTGTAAAATCAAAGCCGATTGCGCTCGTGGCAACGTCGGTAGATGTCCCGCAACGTAATCCCACAATGCCTCATCCTGTGACGAAACCAGCTCAGGGTAACAGCTCTCCTTCCCATGATGCAGCAGAAATCGTTGCTGCCAGCGATAGTAATAACTCAACGCCGTATGAGGATGCCCCGTTGTATCCTAATGACTGTCAAGCAGGAATAGCTCCTAGATCAGTACTACCTAAGACTGCTTCTCAACTCAAACCCGTATCGGCAAAACTCACGGCAGACCCTCCGCCCAAACCCGAAGTTGATATTTCCGAGAAGGATATTCCCAGCGCAGTCGTTTTGTCTTCCCCAGTCCACCAGCCGGAGGTGCTTCACGCAGTCACGCCCCCAATGACAAAAGAAGCACAGCTGCATGCGGCCATGGCTAGTCGCGCCATCGAGTTGCAGCAGCGGGCGTTGACGCCGAGGCCGAGCGAGCGGTCGTCTACGACTTCGCCTTCGCAGGCCAACAACAGTCATGGTGTGCAGTCAGCAGAGTTCCCACGATCCACTCAGCAACAGACACTGTTCATTGGGCCAACAGCTTTATGATGATGGTTTGTACAAGGCATTGTGATTTAATCTAGCATTTGTATTTAACCCCGTGAGAATTATCAGCTGATTGGTTACAAAGCAGAATATGTAATTTATTAAGCCAATGAGAGATATTGTAAGAATTGTAGCAATCCTGAATTGGCCATAAATAATTTTAGAAAAAATTCAGAAAAACTGTTAGAAATATGGTAGTGCTCTGGGGGTTAGAAGAATATTAAAAATTTTGAAAATAGGTCTTGCCACTTTTTTATTCTCTGATTTATGAAATAATTGCACAACGTTTTAGCTTATTTGGTTCTAATATTCCAACATTCGATAATTAATTATGATTTTTTTTTTAATATCTTCTTTTTTGCCAGTGTTATTAAAATAACCTGGTAGCATGTAGCATAGGGAAGTATGTATTGATTCTCATTTTACATTATTATAATCAAACGTAACAATACAATTATTTTAAATAATATGTAGACTCGGACAATTATAATTATTTTATGACAAAATTGTCTTGTCCTGTTAAACACTGACACATGAATGAATAGTTCAATCAGTTCTAAATCGGCGAGAAATATGCGGTTTTTATCTCTTCTCTCCGCGCGCAAAAGTAATCCAAGCAAACATGCACGATTTTGGCCGAACGCAAGAGTGAAGCATTTGACGCACAGTGAGCTTGTTGCGTTAGTGGGCGCCTTTCTGTATTCATTCGCTGCTGTAAGGAGTCTCGCCAATTTGTAGCTGATTAAACTATAGTAGTTCTACTGTAAAAGTCAATATTTTCGCGAGAAGATATTTTCACGAAAATGGTCAGAACATGCATTTTGCGATTTTTTATTTTCGCGATTTTCAACATTTGTGAACAAAAGTCAATGGAAGTCAATAATTTTCGCGAGTTTATATTTTCGCGGATGAGGATTGAATCGCGAAATTCCCGAAAATAAAAACCTCGCGAAAATTTCTACTTTTACAGTATTCACCAGCCAATGTAAAAAATTAGTGGATTATACTGTATTGTTGTCAACACTTTAGAAGGAATTACCATCTTGATTGATGACTCTGACTGAAGAATGAAGACTATAGTCTATTTGGCCATCACGAGACAGTGACGTAACTGTGTATAGTACTAATTACAGCACAAAACACGCGCACCTACTCGAGTCGCTGGCGTTTACACACGAGCATTGAAAGACGGAAGATACATACGCCGTGCGTTAAAGCTGCGCCTGTCAAGTTATGTCACTGTCCAGAGGAAGACAAATAGAGTATAGTGGGTTGGGACTTGTGAGTCGGTCGTGACTCATAAGTTGAGTCACAATTTTGAATCGGGTCACGACATTATTACTTCACCACTGATGATTTGAATCACAACTTGTGAGTTGGGTAATGACTCGTCACAACTCGAGAGTTGAGTCACCACGAGTGATTCGAGTCACAACTTGTGAATCGTGTCATGATTTGTGATTTCAATGGCAACATTTGATACCTGGATACTGATGTATCATGGCAGACAATCTTAAAGTTAACGAGACATTTTTTCGAATTTGCAACCTTGGTGATAAAAAAGCGGTATAACTTGTGCCATTTTGCTGTTAGATAGGAATTTTGTTGAACTTGGTGGCAAGTGGTTTTCTTATTTGCTGTTTGAAATCCAATGGCAATTGGCTGACAGAACTTTGTTATACATTATTCAATGCTCAGATCAGTAACGGAATATTCCATTTTGTATCAAATGTAACACAAAAGTAGTAAATTTACGGGAGAAAAAACACAATGGAATTGAAATGTTTGTTGATGAATGAGTATTCTGTTAAAAACAAAACATAACTGCTGTTATTTATTTATTTGATTGTTTTAAAAACGTATGGGATGAAATCCTAGCTGATGATGACCAAAAATATTTTAGTGTGCCCGGCGCTTGTAGATTTAGTTTTAGTGCCTTGCCCGGTTGCAAACCTATGTAGATACCCGCAAGTGTGTTATTTTTTTTAAAAGCTGAAGGCTGAAACTTGGTTCTTTTGTTCGGATCCGGTGGGGGGGGGGGGGGGGGGCTGACATTTTGAAGGGTGGTATAGGTGTGTGACGCCCTTTTTCACCCTCTTCTGCTCGATCTTAAAACTTCCCTTTTGAGCCTGCATTAAGACCACATTTTATTGCATTCTAAACCCTAATTTCTCTAAAAATTAGCCTTCTTACTTAACACATTTTTTTTTGGATTAAGACCCTAGTTGTCGTCGAAAATTGTTGAGACCCTGGATGGCAGGCACGCCCCAACCCCAAAATAAGTTGAGTGCGCATTTGTTACGTATGGGAAATCACTTCCAGGTTTATGCAGCATTCGAGAGCTTTGTGTCACTATCTGTAATAGCTGCCAGTTGTTATATACAGGGTTGATCATATGCTGAACAATTGGTATAAACTAAATGTAACTCACAGCAGCTATTATCGATAATGGTCTTTTTATTCAGATACCTCTGTAATAGCTGCCAGTTGTTATATACAGGGTTGATTATATGCTGAACAATTGGTATAAACTAAATGTAACTCACAGCAGCTATTATCGATAATGGTCTTTTTATTCAGATACCTCTGTAATAGCTCCCAGTTGTTATATACAGGGTTGATCATATGCTGAACAATTGGTATAAACTAAATGTAACTCACAGCAGCTATTACCGATAATGGTCTTTCAGATACCTCTGTAATAGCTGCCATATGTTATACACATCCGGCGCTATGAGGTGCGCCCTTATGAAAATGCAATCTTACACATGGCAGCCATTGTAGATTCTCGATATTCTCGATTCTGGAATTTTGACCAAAGCATTATGAAGGTGACTTGACACTTTCCACGCGGCCATTGGTTTAATTTACCATAAGCAAAACAGATTTTTCAGAAACCTTTCCCAACTCTCAAAGTCTTATCTCAAGAATTACTGAACCAATACTAGGCATGTTTGTACTTGTTTCAATGCATTTCTCATGGTGATTCCAGATGTGGTGATGAAATTCAATAATTGTTACATTTTTCAAACATTCTGTGAAATTTTAGGATGTCGTCTGCCGTCTGGAAAGTGTTAACACAGATGATATAATTTAATTTCAAATCATCTTAACGGTGTGTAATTTGTTTAATATGATGTATTGCTTATAGTGTTTGATCAGAGGGCGTTTTTATGTGTTCAGCTGCCCTTGCTATATAGAATCTAGTTTTTTATATGACCCTAAATTACCTTGAATTTTAACCTTTATTTAAACCTGTGTAGATGAGGTGTTGAAAAAACACCTTGTTCTACAGGCGAACAGACTTTACGACTTAAGGGAGGTGTTAACCCTTTTATGATGACATTTATCAAGCGCTTTAAACTTTTGAACTAATAACATGATGTATATAAAAGTATACATGAAAATGAAATGAGTCGGATGTTAATTTTTAATTTTTTGTATCAAATTTCACTAAGAATCACTTTTTTGGCTCAATTGTTTTCGGACCATGTAACAAAATCAGATTTTAGTCCAAAACGCAGAAATTGCACAAAAATCATCTAAAGACACGTCTTGAGGTGTGTTTTTTTACATTATAAAAATTTGGTTTTAAAATTATTGACCAAAATGTGCAAAAACCATCCTAGAGTAGTGTCTAGGATGCAATTTCTGCGTTTTTTATAAAAATTTATAAAACAGCATTTTCAGTACCAAAAATGAATTATGTGACTCATTTCATCCAAGAATGTATACTTTTATATATATCACATAAATAGTTAAAAAAGTTACAGCGCTTGATAAATTTCATAATAAAAGGGTTGACACCTCCCTTTAAAAGTAAGGTTTGGTTAGCACAGAATGGTTTTTAAACATTTTGTTATGTCTTTGTTATTATTTTTCAGAAAGAATATTATTGTCAATGCCATAAATTTCAAATGAAAATTTGTGAAGAACACAAAATTGAATTTTCCAAAATTAAATGGAACTTTTTTTGTAAAAGGTTATTTTTTCACATTTTATCATGGGTTAGCGGTCCTAATATGTGATGCGATCAAGCGAATTGAGTCATATGTCGGGAATATTGATTTTGAGTCAAAGGTAAAAACAAGTGACAAATTCTTATGTTTTACGTTGTTTTCTCAGTTTGGAAATTGTTTGTAACTTAAAAACTAGAAGTACAATTTCTAGGGGGTTTGGACCATACTGTAGCATTTCCCACCTACTTTAATCAAAATTGAAAACTGCCGAGATGTGTCTCAATTCGCTTGATCATGTCACATATGTTAACATGGAGCTTGTATCTTAAAGCAATGAACATTTTGTACATAAAACAAACAAACAAACAAATTTTGTATCATTGTGCTTGTAAAGTCCTGTAAATTATCATAGCATTTTAGCCTAAATATTTGTCTTGGAAGTTTGGGAGTTATGTTGACAGTAAGTTAACTAGTGAATGTTTCTTTATAAGCGTTGCTACACAATTTCAAACTTAAAACAGAAAGTCTGATTTAATTATGGCCCCTCTCCTCCCCCAAAAGAGTTGTTTAGTTGTCCTTCACTGCTCGTTTGTATCGAGTAAATATCCACCCTAATCTTCTGAATTCCAGAACAGATTTCAGAAAAATTGTTGTAATAAATTGTTTTCCAGTTGTCAGTGTGTAGTCAAAATCGAGGCAGTTACATGTATATTTATTTTCAATCAACCGAAAAGCAAAAGAGAATAATCAAACAATTTGTTTTAGGCTTTTTAGGTCAACTACCTGCCGATTGGTCAAAAAAATGGATACATCAAATGTTGCACCAATCAGAGAAGTTGTTATGATAATTGTATCCCTGATAAAGTTGGGAGTGAAATGTTTTAGAAGCAATATTCTAATTGGTTATTCAAATGACTACATCTTGTAATTAACCCCCTGGGGTATACCTGTCTATCTTACAGTGGTTCTGATTGGTTATTGAAAGATGTACTCATATGAATAGCCAATTCAAATGCAGCTTGTAGAATGTTTCACTCCCATCTTTATCAGGGATACAATTATTCTAACAATGTCTCTCATTGGTGCAATAAATGATGTATCCATCTTTTTAACCAATCGGCCGGTAGTTCTCAGGGGGTTAACCAATCATAAACACTGTTAGATAAATTCCAATGCCTTACTTACTGCCAAGATTCCTTCCCACTTGGTGACACACTTGCTCTTCATATAGTGACCTCGTGTACCCAGTACTTCCTTTATAAATATACAGATGAAATAATTATTCCGGTAGAATGTTATGCTGATGAAAGTATTGCGAGTTTATATGCCATCAAATTGTATTATAGTGAAGATGGCAAATGAGCTTTGTTCTGAAATATGAAATATTAACTGTCCAGCGAGAGTCTATGAAATATTCATTGTCCAGCAACAGTCAACAGGAATATGTTGACTGAAATTCATTGAGATCAAATTTATAATAGTTGATCATAGGTACCCTCCGGTAATCTTTGTCCAGCACTAATCAATAAGGTTTATCGCAAATAGGTAACAATCAATTGATTATCCTTTTCTGATGCATTGTGGGATAGAAAAGTGTACAGATTCTTACCAAATATGTACACTTTTCTATCCCACAATGCATCTTAAAAGGATAATCAATTGATGTTTACCTATTTGCGATAAACCTTTACGAACAAAGGGGTTGATTCAACCATAGAAGAGCAAAAAGTATAAACATCGCAAGGGGTGCTTTAACAACAAAAGTCACAGATGGCAATGCCAATAGGTGACTCCCCCTAAAGTTTGATCAGTTTCTTATGCGGGCAGTTTAGTATGATTTACAGTACAAAAGAGGCCAAAATTGTCCCAAATTGACTTGATTGAATGAGACCCTGAATCAACTAGCCAGTAAACTAAACCTAAATGCTAGCTGCACAATTGACGAGTCACCATCTCCCAGTGGCATAACCAGGGGAAGGGGGAAGTGGGAATTGCTCCCCATTCCCCTCCCCCTCCTCCCTTTCACCTCTCTGTGGAACATGTGCCAGTAATTAGTAAAAGCAACATATTATAGGCATATGCTTGCCTCCTGAAAATATCCATCCCCCTTTGCCCCCTCCCATCCCCCTTTGCCCCCTTCCTGCTTAGACAAATCTAGAAGTACAACTGCATGGGACAATCACAACTGTATACATATTAACACATTTTCTTTTGCTAACTCCTGAGAAATATCTTTTAAAGATATGATTAAGTGAGCTAATATGATTTCATAATACATACATAATACATTCCTTAAGAGTAATGATAAAGCAAATGTATTTATTATGAAATCATATTAGTTACTTGAAAATGGCACTGGTTTCTTAACTTTACTTGTTCTTCCATTTTTACATGTATCAATTGTACTCCGATAGTTGTAGGTTTCCTACTAAAGTTGGTGAATGGGAAACGCTGTTCTTTGGGCAGATGAATCTTGCAAATGGGTCGGTCAGTCAGGCGTTTTGGGGACCTTGCAAGTGGGTCTGTCAGTTGGGCGTTTTGGGGATCTTGCAAGTGGGTCGGTCAGTCGGGCATTTTTATCATCTGTTATAGAATCCCATTTAACTCATGGACAAATACTGATCAACTTGTGTTAGTGGGACTGTACGTAGGTACAACACTAATCCACCTTTTCTACAAGTTAACAGGCACATACTTGTTGACCTGATGTTTATTTAATAATTTGGTTATTATTTTTTTCAAACATACTTGTCGTAATAATTAAATGCAACCCATCATACGACGTAAGAAAAACCCTGTTCTAAGGGCACGACCGACCCAAAATTATCCATTTGTAATTTGGTTTTTTTATAAATTGTTTGAAACACTTTTACAAAATTTGAGACCTGTTTGCCTGAAGAATAGGGTTTATTTTGTCGCCTTTATAGCAGGTTTCATTATTTTTGTGACACTCTGTATTTGTGATGCATTCAATCTAAATGAGTCTGAAGTCTCCATTTTCAGTTTTCTACTTGATTGTATTTCAAATCTACATTTTGTAGGAAAACTGTCATAATTGAACACTTAATTTTCAAATATAAGAGCAATTGAAGTATTTTCAATAAAATGAAAAGCAATGTTTGCTCAATATCTTGAAATTAATATTGTTGATTTCCGACTCATTTTGTGTGATCACATCACATGTTTTACCGGTCACTTTTAGTACAATGGGCTTTCAATACGGAATGTGAACAAAAACAAAACTGTTTTAAGACTTGCCACACGGCTATTAATTTTGCCATTATACAAAACAGATTTTTCAGAAACCTTTCTCAACTTTCAAGGTCTATCTTAAGGATTACTGATCTAATACTAGGCATGTTTGTACTTATTTTAATGCATTTCTCATATATGGTAACGAACTCCAATAATTTTGAAACATTTTTGTGAAATTTTGGAATGTCGTCTGCAGACGCCTGCCACATGGAAAGTGTCAGGCTAAATGTTTACGCATTTGTGTTTTTTATTCTACCTGGAGGTTTACAATAAATATATCCATACCGTCGCTGTTTTGTCAAAACTTTGTATGATTTCTGGCCATTCAACATGTATAGAGTAAAAAATGTTCAATGGTTACGCACAAGGAAGTGTTGCTTCTATACATGTTCCGGGGCAAGGGCACTTACAAGGTTTTGACAGATGTGTTCTGGCCATGGAACATGTTTAGAGCACACTGCCCAAAGGTTATATATAGGAAGTATTACTTTATACATGCTGAAGGGCCAGATGGAGATGCAAAAGTTGTGACAGAACAGCAACAATATACTGTAAAAGTGGAAATGTTCGCGCGTGTAAATGTTCGCGCATTGCACATTTTGAACAATTTCGCTTGTTTTTATTTTCGCGATTTTGAGCTTCCTTACATTAGACCTACATACAAAATGAATATATTCGCGCGTTTTAATTTTCGCGCTTGCTGATTTGTGCGCGAAAAGCACGAAAATAAATGTAGCGCGAACATTTCCACTTTTGCAGTATACAAAATTTGAGTTAAATAAGTCTAGTGTCTCTAACGATAGACGCAAAAATGTTCAAGGAAAATGTTCACATCGAGCAGGACACAAACTTGTAGGTGTGTGTCACACCATATTTTGGAATAACTCACCACTTTTCCGCATGTAGAATCTAAATAAAACATCTTTCAGGCCTAAAATTTTGCGGGGTAATGAAAATAAAACAGGCTTTCTTCTGATGTAAAATCTGAATGTTGTTCAAGAAAAAGTGAATTTGATTAGTTGACACACACACCTTCAATTTACAACCAAACTTTGAATAATTTTATGTATACAAAAATGCTAATTTCAGTAATGTGAGCCTTGAGCAGTTGTGTTGCAGAGATATCCAACGAGTCAATTGTACATAATATTTTGATTTAATATTATTGATTGGTTGATTTACAACTATCGTATATTGATTTATCACTATCGTATTATTATTATTATTATATATATAAAATGCAAGTTATTATCAGAATGTATATAAAGTTATAAATTGTAATTATTGAGCATTTTGTATCATATTTATTTGCCGCCGCTTCCTCTACTGTTATGTTGTTGCTTCCTCAACTCAGCCCTTTTATGGCAAAAGAATGTATCTTGTATGTAGTTTTCTAACAGTATACTTCCTTTTAACATGATCAAAGTTAGCTTTTTTCTCCATAAATCATGTAATGGTAAAAGGCAGTATATTTCTTTTATTGTCTTTACAAGTTGCAACCTTTTCCTAAGTGAGGATTATTGAACCAAGTTAACACAATCCATGTTAAAAAGAAGAATATCATTAGGAAAGTACATATAAGATACATCCTTTTGCCATAAAAAGGCTGCACTGTGTTTTGTTGCATGAATAGGATTTTAGATTTATCGAATTATTGTGGTATGAGCAATATCGTCAAATACATCTTCCATTTGGAATAGAGTACAAGGCAGCTTCCAATTTTACAATGTAAATCAAATGTAATATAATTGCTGCCTTTTGGTCTGTTCCGTCTGAGAGACCTATTTGAAGATGTTGCTGTAATGGGTTAAACGATGATGTTAAGGGAAGTGTCAACCTTTTTTTTATGAAATTTATCAAGCACTGTAACTTTTAAAACTAATAATGTAATGTACATACAAATATACAATTTTTGAAATGAAATGAGTCGGATTCCATTTTTGGTTATCAAATTTCACTAAAAATAGTGTTTGTTACATTTACAAAATCACTTTTTTGGCGTCAACATTTTTCAGACGACCTAACAAAATCGTTTTTTGGTAAAAAAATTCAAAATCTGGTGGGTTTGTTGTTGCACTTTTTGGTCAATTTTTTCAAAACCTAAAAATTGTTAAGCCAAAAAAAACCAACCAATCCTAGATAATTGACTTTAGATGATTTTAGTGACATTTTGGAATTTTTAACCAAAAACTGATTTTGTTAGGTTGTCTGAAAATATTTTGCGCCAAAAAAGTGATTTGTGGGCAAAAATGTAAAAATCACTGACTCATTTCATTAAAAAAAATGAATATTAGTATGTATTTTTTGTTGGGAGTGGCTCTTTATACTTCATTCTTTTCTTCCATCTTTTCTAACTTTCATTTCATTCAGCCAGCATGCTTATATTGGCTTTTTAAGCCTGGTCCGAGCATTTTGCTTGAGCCTGGTCCCTTCAGGACCCAAAGGTGTGTCCGTACGGACCGACGTGTAAACAAACAAACAAACAAACATCATATTTATAGTTTAAAAGTTACAGTGCTTGATAAATTTAGCGCCAAAAAGGGTTGACACTTCCCTTAAGAAGATATGTTTTACGAGCCAGAACCAGACAGAGCTTTAAGAAATTGCAGACTGACTTTTGTTGTTAATAACTTTTTTTAATCCACCGACCAACTTATGATTTTAATGATTATATTATGTATGTTGTAAATGTATTTGTTTAATTCCTTTTTTAAGCTGTTAAGTGAAATGTAGATAATTAATACATTGTTTTTGTCTCATAATTCAGTTGATTCATAGTGGGTGTGTGAGCGCGGTCAAAATATGTTTTTTAAAAAAATGTTGTAAAAAATGGTCATCCCAAATCCAGTGGGATACAAAACCAACACAGGAATGCATCTTTGTGCTTTCAATACAATTAGTAGAGTCATTATCTTGGATTCCTTGACCAATTTCTTGATACCTTAGTTTCTTAGTGAATTTGTCAACTAGAACCATTTTAAAAGAAAATGAGCTCCCATGCACCTCTCAAAAGTGACGGGAACGTTCTTTTATAGCGCAAATTTCAAAATGGCCGCCATACAGGGGCCCAAAAATTAAAATGGCTTTAATTAAGCTAGAAAGCACACCAAATTGTTCGGCTGAGCACAAGGATTCCGAAAAAGTATAGTTTGCCCTACTTCCGATGTTTGGTTAACGAGTTATCAGGTAAAACGTAAAAAGGTCGTTGACCTTTGCATATATGGGTCAAAATTTGCTCAGATTTTGAAAAAGTTTTTACCACCTAGAGTGTCGGTTGTACCTTATAAAGGGGTCAAAAGGTCAGATTCTATATAGGGCAGTGTACCTTGACCTTTTGACCTACACAAAATATTCCCGGTGGTAAAAAAACCCTATTTCTGGAATCCTTAACAATATGATACAATCCAATAGTGTTAAACCGGAATACACAACAAAACAGCAACTTAAAATGACAGTTATTGTCCATTTTGTATTCCTTCCGTTCACTTGGAATCCTTTGTAGATCAGCTTCTTTTTTCCAACATTTTTATTGTCATAGTTGTGTGAAAATCCAATAAGGTTTATCACGAATCGAAAAAAGCCATTGATTATCCTTTTCTGTTGCATTGTGGGATCGCAAAAGTGCAAAATCTGCCCCATGGTGGATCCCACAATGCATCAGAAAAGGATAATCAATGGATTTTTTCCGATTGGCGATAAGGCTTGTGATGGCTAGAACGATGATGTCGAAGGGGGAGGGGTCGTCACAAATAAGACTGGGAACCACTGGTGGTGTACATCGTAATGCGAATCGTAATAATTTCAGTCGTACCAGTTTTCAGTGTAGCCGATCCAGATATTACCAAAAAAGGTTCATTCAATTTAAGATGTATCCAAATTTAATCTGCAATCCAGGCAAAAAAATGTTGGCACACTTTGATCTAGTGTTGGTCAAAGTATTCAAGCTAACCTTTTTTTGTATCAACTCCAATACATTGAATGCTATAGAACATATTATATTTATAATGTATTCATTACAGATGATAAATGATTATTCTTATTAATGGTAATGCGTACTGTAAAAGGAGTTATTTTTGTGTGTCAAATGTAAAACGACTATAGTTTGATCAGTTCCAAATTGGCCAGAAATATTAGTTTTTATATCTCTACGCGCGCATAAGTAATTATCCAAGCGTATGTGCGAAATTATGACCACATGCACGCGGTTTTGGGTGCACACGGCACGCATATGATGCACAGTGCGATTGTTGCCCCATGCGCACTTGCATCCTTCTGTATTCATTCGCTGATGTAAGGAGGCTTCGCCAATTTGGAACAGATCAAACTATAATTGGCACAATTGTAAACGCAGATACAATATGCTCCTGTTCATATTTATATTTCATACCATTGTATACTTAGGAAACAATATTCATATAAAATTTGGGCACATAAATTAAATGTATAGCACATCAACTTATACCGCATATACAATTATATACATTGTAGAACCCATCTGGTGGGGTGTTTTATTTCAGGCATAATTTAACTTAATGTCCAACTATGCGTGCATACATGCATAAACTCAGAAGTGCATACCCGACGCTTTCGAAAAATGACCGCACGTCCTGATTGGTGAAATCGTCACGTGCATGCATGCATAATTATTCGCTTATTTCATCCGGACGCAGCTCCGCGAACAACAAGAAAAACATGCTCTCGTGAAATAGCTTGAATTTCGTCCATAGCATTATGACAGTGACTATAGCTGATAATAATGTGAACAAAAATAAGTGCATACTGAATATTTATCAAGAACCTATTGAATGTTCACAAGGCCAATTTATAAACTAGTGAATATTCATTAAGAGAATGAAAAATATTCATGAGGTACATGAAATAGGTAATACAATACATGTTGGGTTGATGTGCTGATAAATTATGATAAAATGCTGGTGGCCTCAATTATCATATCTTTCCAATAGGAGGAGGGCATGGTAATCTCAACCAGGATGTTTATATTTACAGAATTATTCATAAAGTTGTTTTTGATGGGTGAAAAAAGTTACAAGTATGGTGAATAGTATGTAAATGTACAATCAAAGATAATGTTATTTAGATCAATTTGCTTTCATATTGTTTCCAAAACTCATTTGCAATCTGTAATTCAGTGCGGAAACTCAACTACCAATTTCGAAGCTTATTTTCAAGGTTTTGAGAATTCACGCTTGTACAGAGTCACCTGAAAAGTGTGGATGCTTGTTAGGGCGTAAGATTTTAATTTACTATAGTTTAATCGGGCGCAAAAGTAATTCCAAGCGTACATGCGCGATTATGGCAACACACACACTGTTTTGGTCGCGTGCATGCGTTACACATATGATGCAAAGTGCGCTTGTTGCCTTCATGCGCGCCCGCAACCTTCTGTATTCATTCGCCGCTGTAAGGAGGCTTTGCCGATTTGGAACGGATCAAACTATAGGGATGATACTGTATATGAAATGGTAAATATAATATTATCAGCTTAGGCCAAACAAAGAAGATTGTCTGTCTCATAAGCCCGCCCGCATTGGTATGTAAAAAAAAAAATTGGGTTTTTTTGATTTTTTTGATTTTTTTTTTGATTTTTTTTTGGGTTTTTTTGATTTTTTTGTTTTTTGTTGTTGATATTTTACAAAATATTTTTTAAAAAGTCTCTGTAAGCTTGGATTAGCAAAAAAATAATTAAAAATCGCATACCTTTTTTCTAAAAAAAAATCGCACAGTACTTAGCTTCTTTGTTTGGCCTAATCAGCTTAATTTTAGTTGGAACAGGATTATACCTCTTGCAATGTGTGAACTCAAACAGTCAGGTTCCATGTAACGGTGAATGAAATATAGTTATAATAGTCCGTTCCATTCCACTTGAAAAAAAGAATGCAACATCAGTGTGGTTTAAAAGTAAAAGATGTTTCTTATCTGGCACTGGTATTATATGCACTTGCTCGGTCATTGAGGGATCCTGCTTAAATGGGCTATTCCATTTGAAATCCATACACCCCCTGTGGAAGACATTACCTTAATCTTCCCTACAGTGAGTGTGCATTTCAAATGGGGTAACTCCGTTTGAAATTCACCCTCCCTGTGGGGAAGATTAAGGTGTTGTCTTCCATAGGAAAATATATGTAATACAAAATATACGCAATATAGGTGATTGAGGAGATTCTTATTGGAGTGCGCATGCACTGACGTTGCATTCAGATTTAGTAGTCCGGAACGGACAATATAGAACCTTGTTAACCCTTTGAACCCTGACCGCGCCAGGCAATGTGTACCGCTGACCCTAACCCCGCCCGGGGTAACGCACACAATATTAATTTTTGCAGGAAATGGATAAAACAATACTAAACTTGTTCCGAATCATCTGTAATATTATACAATCATATAAAAACAATAACAGTTTACTTGGATTGTGCTTTCAGGACAAAAATAAATAAAAATGGCGATATTTTGGACCCCAAAACCCACCCGTACACCGATACTGATACTGATACATATCCGCAAATACATGAAAAGCTTATGACTTCTCAAAATCATCTGAAATTCCAGAACTATCATCTAAACAAATCCTAAGCAGTATCACTATCGTCCAGAATGTCCAAAATGCGCCACATTTCAATGTCATTTTGATGCGAAAAAACATGAAAAAACAACATGCAAAATGCGCTGCTAGAAACACTCGTCAATTGATAACAACAAGCCTCTGAACTTTGACCCGGCAATTTTTAGATGCGCAGAAGTCTTATCTTTGTAATCAAACCCCTTTGTACATCCTACACTGAGCCTATAGTCCGTCTTATATGGTTGAATGTATGCATACCTCTAAGACAGGATACCGGCTCGTCGGGTATACGGTACACTTACACGTAAGCCGGGATACCGGCGCGTCGGGTTCAAAGGGTTAACACGTTTCACGCAGCTACAAGTTTTACCATATACAATACCGATTTTTCAGAAACCTTTCCCAACTTTCAAGGTCTATCTCAAGGATTACTAAACCAATACTAGGCATGTTTGTACTTATTTCAATGCATTTCTAAATGTGATTCCAAATATGGTTATGAAATTCAATAATGTTGACATTTTTTAAACATATTGTGAAATGTTGGAATGGCGTCTGTGCGGCGTGGAAAGTATTAAACGACTAGCAGGGGTCACATTTAGCCCCGAATTGTAGCGAGACTTATTACCAATGTAGAAATGTGTGTGTCATCTTACCATACGTATAATTATATAACTGTGTACATAGAATATTTAAACATGCATAAACAAAAAACTTGTAATTTTCATAAAAAGTTCATGTGATCTGATATAGTTTTCATTTTACAGAGGTATCGAGGTAAGGGAAGAAAGGAATTCTCTTATTGGGAATAAATTATATAATGCAGCATATTAAATTGTTGTCTGATGCGTAGTTATGTCTCTAATTAAAGGTAGATGACGCGATCACATTCCGATTTTCAACTTGGAAGTTTTCTATTCTACATGAAAGGTCATCCATAAAAAAGTCGTGTTCCAAAGTTGCATAGCTCTAATGGTTCTTATTTTAGACGCACAAGATGCTGTGAACTGTACCCATTGAGTAGTACACAAACTATATCGGTGGTTACCACCATTCACGGTAATTCGACGTTATTTCATCGATTTCTCCGTAATTATACCGATTTAGGCCGTCAAATTTCAGTATGATGATGAGAAAAATACGAGCTTTCATATGATATGAAAATCTCCGTATGTTTGAAATAATTCTGTGTTACGAAAATGTGATCGGGTCATCTACCTTTAAGTTCATGGTTGTGATCGCGCAAGAAAATGTCATTCGAAGTATGGAGCCATAAGGCAACGAAAAAAACCACCCTGTTCTACAAAAAAAAATATCGGTATCTTCCCAGAAACCATTGTGTCCGATTAATTACAATGTCTAATTAACTTACACTATTTTCTGTTGACAAATTTAAAAGCATTAAAGCATAATGCATTGTGGGAAGGACCTTGTCTTGCTGGCCATACTATTCTACCGGCTATTGTCATCATTTGAGTCAGATAGTTGAATGTATCCACATCTACAGAAATACTCACAAAGGATTGGTAATCGATCCATCATGTCTGTATGGAGCATGTACACGCATTATATGCCTAACGGTTCAAAGCGGGCATTTCAAAAGTGTATTTCACACACTGGTGCCCACACAGGTGCAGTAAAGCTAGTGGGTTTTGGACTGGACAGAAATCATAACCTTCCCACAATGCATTATATTTTAATGTTTTAGAGCTTTTAAAAGTAATATTTCCCTCAAATGAATAGAGCAGAAGTAGACTTTGCAATGGTGTGTTTTATTTTACTAACAATTTATTCCGTTAAATTTTCATATTTTGGCTCACATAATTCATATTTGCAGCTATTCTCTCTAGCACTACCAGCATTTCAAACAATGAACCCCCAGCCCCCCAACCCAACACAAAAGTTGGTAACCATGACTGTTCTAAAAATCGTGGAAAAGGGGTATATTTTCGATTGTCAGCGCTGACACTTAGTGACAGCGAAATCATGAAAATAGGGGGTATTTCATGAATTAGTCTCCGCGAAATTCGAAAAAAGGGGTATTTTACGAAGAGGAAAAAACTAAAAACATCACAGTATGGATTTAATCATTTGATAGAACATGTTAACAACCCAAATACACCATTTGGGGTACACCAATTTATAACAAATGACCATAAACGCCTGTTACTGTTGGGAGCAACAAGTTTTTATCTATTTAATGTATGTAAAGTGTTCGAAATTATAGTCATTGAAAAGCAAAAAAGGGGTATTTTTCACTCCAATTTTGTCCTCGTTTTTGCCAAAAAAGGGGGGTAAAATTGTTGAAAAATCCTTGCAAAGGGGTACTTTGAAATAATGAAGAACAGTCATGGTTACCAACTTTTGTGTTGAGTTGGGGGGCCGGGAATGAACCCCACACCTCATAAGTTATATTCAAAACCCCAGCCAATGAAGGAAGGTTAAAACCACTCAAGCTAAACAAATCCTGCCATTTTCAATCAAAGCTTTGTTTTCTATGCACACAACAATCAATTGTTATCAAAAAAATAATTAAGATAAGAAGAGGGTGAAATGATAATGCAAATAACATTTCAGAAATAATTTAATGTTTAAAAGGGTTAGTGACTTTAAAGATTTTCATAATGGATCATTTCGACAAAAACTTGAAATCTACTATCGTTACAAAAAAGTATGTATTTTCCATCAGAAATGTCAGATTTTCCAAATTTCTAAAATTTGTAAGATAGCTGGGTGTTTGCGCAATATATATTTATTAAAACAGTTTGGACAATATCGTTAAAGTTCATACCGAAAAAAATAGATCATTCTGAGACTGTCATTATTGCAGCAGTGAAAGTTTTTTGATTTGATCCCAAAAGAAAATTACAAGCATTAGGCCACACACAAAAAAAGAAGATAGGCAATGTCTGGCTAGACGTCCCGTAACTCAAGTGCGCATGCTCAAACCAATTAATGATACGTTGTAGCTATACGGTTTATTCCGTACGGGACGTGAGGCAAGATATAGCCAGAAGATCTGTCTCACATACTGCGTGCATAAGTATATGGAGTCACTTTTGCTGCATAACCCTACGCAATAAGCCCAATTGTGGGTGTTTTTTTTTTAAATATCCGTATTTATCATAGTTATTTGTTCTAAATGTATAGGAGACAGACAGACCTTTTGTTTTTGCCTTACGGTTCGATACAGAAATAAATCCTTCATGTGTAGCTTGCTGGTAGAATATGTCCGATTCGCCCCCTTCTCTTCGTTATATGCCAACAGATGCACTAATTTAGGCCTATACAAATGGTTATTATACCTTGCATCTTTCAAACAGAAAAACAGAGACAACACATCCTTACACTGTCCCCCTGTATCAGATCCTGTGTGCGAGTCTCTTTGCCCTCGACAGCATAATGCTCCTCATTCATCCAAACGTCCTCCCTGTTCCAATCCTTTCCATCGTTAAAAGCTCGTCTGCGACATACGAAGCAATCAGATTTATCACAGTCGCACGAATCTCGTAAAGGTCCTAGATCGTCACATATTAGCTCTGTGTATTTATCCGTTGGAGAGCCAATCACCCCTGATGGTTCAGAGTCTAAAATCTCGTATTCGATGACGGTGGGGGTGTCTGTCATTGTTGGTGTCGCATCGCCATGTAGTGGAGGCTGGGATGTGCTGACTGTCCTACTGATTTCTACCATGGAATCTTCAGTTTTAATGTCATCTTCAGTCAAAGTGACATCATCGTCGTTGGTGATCACTTTGGCGGATTTTACGCGTTTTCTGGGGATAGGTGATAATGGGCGCAATATTTTCTTGTGTATACGCTGTAAAAATTAAATTGAACAAAAATATGATCTTATTTATACTTGCATAACGAATAATTGAGAGAGGAATGAAGGGGCAGGAGGGAATGGAGCGGAGAGGGAAGGAATAAGAGAAAAGCGAGGAGACATGTAGGCCCTGGCTACACAACTGGAGACATTTACACTAAAATTTTAAAAATAGGACAACATTAAAGGAAAGCGGTCATGGTGAGGAAAAGAACCGCTGACGGCGATTGTTGGTCCAGCTAAACCTTAGCTAATAACTAATACATCACTTATATCACACGATAGAAAATGCGTTCAATCAAATGAAGGATGGTTGATTGAGCGCGCCGTTCACAGTGGGTTAAGGGGGGACTTTTAAGTCAACAAAAGGAAGTTTTTTGTTGAATTTTGTTAGTGCTGTAATTATTGAACTATTACTCTAATGTATATAAAAGTATACTTTTTTGGAAAGGAAATGGATCAGAGAATCCAAATTTGGCATCAATTTTGACCAAAAATGTTGATTTTTTGAGAAAATCACAAAAAAAATGTTGGCCCAATTTTTTTGAACAAAGCTAATAAACATAATTTTGAGTTAAAAATGCCCAAATCACTTGATGATGATGTAAAGACACTAATGAAGGGACGATATATTTTTTTAAAAAACCTAATCCAATATTTTTTGAAATTTTGACAAAAAAGTGTTAAAAAAAAATTCCATTTTTTCGCGTTTTTTGGCACTTTTTGGTCAAAATTTCAAAAAAATATTAAATTAGGTTTTAAAAAAAGAAAATCGTCCCTTCATTAGTGTCTTTACATCATCACCAAGTTATTTGGGCATTTTTTACTAAAAATAATTTTTGTTAGCCTTTGTTCAAAAAAATGTGGGTCAAAAAAGTGAATTTTGTGATTTTCTCAAAATATCTACTTTTTTGGTCAAAATTGACACCAACAAAAATGTATACTTTTATATGCATTTGATTAATAGTTCAATAATTACAGCACTCACAAAATTCAAAAAATCAAATCAACAACTTCCTTAAGTCCCCTCTTAAGAGATTGTTGTAGAGTCGCACACAATACCACTTGCATGTAAACATACGTAGAACAATTACAGACTGCGCCAATGTCCAACTTGTTTAGATTCAAATAGTCGCCGCGCTGTTCAATTTTTGTTAGAATCCTCACCATGACCGCTTCCCTTTAATACTACAACTTAAGCAGATTACCCTGAAATGACCATTACAAATAAAAAATCATATAATAGGCCTATAAAGCAGTTTACCAACCCACAGTGTTATACAATATACAATATAACAACAAATTTGGAAACACCGGCGAATTCCCTAACGAAAAATAAGTAAGGACATTCACCTGAACTCTAGGCGACCGGTCTTGCTGATATATATATAAAATTGTGTCAATATCTTGAAAAAGCTGACGAAATTCATACTATTGGAAACCCATATACCCTAGGATATAAGTGCTGTTAATCAGAATTTTTCTTAAGGAAGGTTTTTACTATGCCTATCTTATATCATAGACGTCTATGCTTATATACGCTGATTCACTCTTATTGAATCCACTCGCAACCAACGTTTTGGCCATTTTTTGGTCAAAAAATGAAAATATTGACCATATTTGAGATTTTAAAAAATCTGAATTTCTATAGATATTTTCACGAGCTTATGAGATAAAATAGGATTCTGTTTCTATAAAAAATACTCTTATTGGATACAATTGTCAACTTTAGGTCAATTCTGCCATTTTTTACCAAAAAGTCAATTGACCATATTTTAGGTAAAAATACAGAATCTTGTTATGGACATCATCATAAGGTGGAAAATGGTCCTGATTCCATTATATTGGTCTAACTTGTGCATTTTTTGGTCATTTCAGCCTTTTTTACCAAAAATGTCAATTTTGACCATATTTTGGGTAAAAAGACAGAAATCTTCTTATGGGCATCTTCATAAACCTATCTACAACTGGAAATAAATGCATACCAAAAACGATTGTTACCCTATTTGTGCCAAATTTGACACATCCAAAATATCACTACAGGGTGAGTCAAAAAAAAGTTTACCCTAATTGAAAAAATAGAAAAAAATATTTCTGACCACAAAATCAAGGCAAACAAAACTTTAAATGATTGCGCCATTTCTTTGCTACCATCGGGGAAATAAATCACGCTATTTGATGATACCGTTAAGTAAATATGACTATTTCTGTACAGGAGCTGTTTTTTCACCAAAACACGGTTTTTAATTTCAAGCTTAACGAGCTTAATAATGTTTACTAGGATTATGATGTAAAGCATTACACATCTTGTTTATTAAAATAATTAAGTAGACAATAGACTTGCTCAAAATTGTCTCCTAATAGATTAAAACAATAGACAGCTTTAAGGCCTATTTATGACACAATTACCACACTTTAATCATTTCATAACAAAGGAATTGATCCTTTTGCTGTCGGTATTGTAAATTTGTATTGGTCGTATCGTATGAAATATAATGGTCAAGATCTGGAAGCGTGTTCGGACGTTAAATTGGTCACTTTTATTCGAAACAGCGTAAAATAAGTTTCCTTCAACCAATCTAATCCAGACAAAATTCATATTAAAGCTAATTGATTTGTCTTTATACTGTAGTAAATTGTTTTGAAAACAAACGAATACTTTTTTCTAAAAAAAATCGCTGAACTTGAGTAAACTTTTTTTTGACTCACCCTGTATATCAATGAAAGTTTTTCTAAGGATCAGTGTTGCCTTGGAACAACTTTGTATAATATTTGCTGATAACACCAGTGACAATATTCTGAATTTTGAACCAAAAATGGTCAACATAATAGTGAAAAAATGGCCAAACATCTCATGTGGATTCATTTAAAGTAGTGATTTTGATTCTACAACATTTTATGGTCGATTTCTCTTTTTCATTTTTGGCGCCAAAACAGGCGAAATGTCATGAGTGTGGAAATAAGAGTAATATATTTGAAATCAGCACCGTTTTCACTAAAGAAAATCTTGTCAAAACATCCATCATCAATCTAATTGTTTATCCCAATTATGGTCAACACTTTTGATAACAAATGGCCGAAATGACCAAAATGTCACAAGTTAGGCCCATAAGAATATTTGTTTATGAATCAGGACCATTTTTCACCTTTAGATAAACTTTTTTTTTAAAGTTTGGAATAATTTTTTTCAAGCACAAGTTTTTCATTTGAATATCGCGCGATATATCCATGTAAAGCTGATGTGGTCATCTTTACAATGATATCCAATTTAAAGCAATCCCTTGTTCCAATGCTCAGCCACATGCTTGAGAACATGGGGAGGTCGCAATCTGAAAGTGCCAAAATCAACAAATTTGTGCTTTAAAAATCAATAGACCATCACATTCACACTACACTAGTGGTTAATGTAATGGGGCCCTCAAATGTATCCGTGTGAGCTGAGCGGCCCATTACCGTGTGAAAAATGGGTGCGGACGGCGGCACACACGGTGGGCCGTTTCCCGTCCGTTGAACACGTTCAGGGGACTTTGCCGGCCACCGGAGTTTTGAACATGCTCAAAACTCCTGGCGGGTGAGTAAAAGCGGCGGCGAACGATGAGAGCCCGGTATGAAGACGGTATAAGGACGTCGCACCCGTTTCGCACCCGTTTCGCACCCATTCGCAGGGCGGTGATGGACGGTAAGTGGACGTCGACCATCTTAGCGACGGACTGCGAATGGCCGCATGCAGCCTGGTAACCGTTCGCGGAACGGACTCTCAGCAGGCATGTTGCAACTCTCTAAATGTAAAAGAGCTAAAACTCACTCTTTCGAGAGCTCTAGGAGGGACAGCTTTTTTTTTGGAGTGAAGTTCACTCTTAAAAGAGCGATTTTCACTCTAAAAAGAGGTAAAATCACTCTGAAAAGAGTGGAAATCACTCTTAAAAGAGTGACAAATCACTCTGAAAAGAGTGAACTTCACTTCTTAGAAGAGCCGTCCCTCCTAAAGCTCTCGAAAGAGTGAGGTTTAGCTCTTTTACATTTAGAGAGTATTATAGATGTTGGTCGTACGAATTCCGGAATGCAAATGAAGCGGCGAGCTTGAGCGCTCAGCTTGAAAAGGGCGGTTTGATGATGTAATCAAGACGTTTCGGCCGTTACCCAGGCGTTCCGACCGGTTAGGAACCGGTATGGAGGTGGTATGCACACGGTGAGGACACGGTGAGAACGGTAAGCTAGAACTGTATGAGGCCGGTGATCCCGGGACAAGGCCGGTGAGAACCCGGGACAGACCCGGTGTAGAACGGTATGGACCGAGGACCCGGTGAGGAGGTGTTATGCACCCGGTGAGAACGGTAAGCTAGAAATGTATGAGGACGGTGAGCCCGGTACACGGCCGGTGAGGACCCGGTAAAGACCCTGTATATAACGTTATGGACCCGGTGGCCACAACAAAAAATTAATGCGCCCGTTGACATTTTTTAGTAATTGTTTGTTTTTCTATTAGACGCTAAGGTGGCCGCCTACCATTACCGCCCTGCGAACGGGCGCGAAACGGGTGTGCCGTCTTTATACCGTCCTCAAACCGGGCTCTCACCGTTCGCCGCCGCTTTTGCTCACCCGGCAAGAGTTTTGAGCATGTTCAAAATTCCTGCCGGGTCCTGCCGGGCGCGGATGGCCGTCAATGTCCCCGGCAACGTGTTCAACGGACGGGAAACGGCCCACCGTGTGACATCACCGTGTGCCGCCGTCTGCACCAATTTGTCACACGGTAATAAGCCGGCCAGCTCACACGGATACATGTGAGGGCAAATGTATTTTACTGAGATTCCCGGAATGTGAGAGAAGCGGCGAGCTTGAGCGCTCAGCTTATCGGCCGGTAGGACCTGGTGAGGAGGTGGTATGAGCCCGGTTCCAGGCCGATAAGGACCCGGTATAGAACAGTATGAACCCGGTGACAAAAAAGAAAGAAAATGCGGCCGTTGACATTTTTTGCTGATTGTTCACCGTGTTGGACTCTGTTGTTTTTCTATAAGACGGTAAGGGGCCGCCCAGCTCACACGGATACATGTGAGGGCCCCATAACACTTCATTGAACAGACGACAAAGATGTCACTTAATGAACATATCCCGCGATATTTGAAAATCTCGTGCTTGAAAAAATATTCCAAACTTTTTTTGAGCAGTTTAGATAGGCTTATGAAAACGTCCAAAGCAAGATTCTGTCATTTTACCCAAATATGGTCAACATTTTTGTGACTTTCTTTGGAAATGGAAACGCCACTGACTCATCTACATATTGCAATATCGGATGGGGAGTACCAATTTCCCGCTCCCCCCCCCCCCCACCCCATTTACTTCTTACTTTACTACAACCTTTTTTTAAATCTGCATCAAACAAAAAGTCTTTCAATGTTAAATTATCGCATGCATCAAATTTGGTGACACAATATGCTTTAAAACACTTTCCACGCGGCTATTGGTTTTACCAAATATATACAGAACATTTTTTCAGAAACCTTTCACAACTTTCAAAGTCTATCTCAAGGGTTACTGCACCGATATTAGGCATGTTTGTACTTATTGTCATGCATTTCCAATGGTGATTCCAAATATGGTAATTAAATTCAATGATTTTGACATTTTTGAAACATTTTGTGACATTTTGGAATATCGTCTGCAGCAACCTGCCGCATGGAAAGTGCAAATATCTTATTTGTTTTCTACAATTTGGAATGATTTGAATCACCCTCTTTTTCTGGAGATATTCATGTATTTTAGTGCCGATTTCTTGGCTAATTATAGTACCATATACACTCTCAGAAAAAATGGTTCTAAAGTTGTCCTGCCAGGAGAACCCTTAAAGGTTCTTTAAAGAACCAAAAATAGTTCCCCAAACATGATACAGAACCATTTTTGGTTGATACAGAACCATTTGTGGTTCCATGATTAAGAACCTTTAGGGGTTCTTCAATTTTCAAGAACCTTTTTTGAAGGTTCTATGACGGTTCTATAAAGAACCTCTCTCTTGAACCTTCAAAAAAGGTTCTTGAAAATTGAAGAACCAAACAAGGTTCTTCATAGAACCAAAAATGGTTCTGTATCAACCAAAAATGGTTCTGTATCACGTTTGGGGAACTGTTTTGGTTCTTTAAAGAACCTTTAAGGGTTCTCCTGGCAGGACAAAAAAGGGTTCTTTAATTTCTTAGAGTGTATAATTTTATTATAGCGCAGACATAACACAGACCGTGCACGTCCTTTGGAATGACTCATCAGATGGAGAAAAAAAAATGCAAACTTATAAATATTCTACTGACATGTCATGTCTGAAAGAGTTTCCCTCTCTATACCCAAACTGCGAGAAAGGTTTTAAAGTGTTAAACTGTTTTATGTTCGTTATCATGGCATGGTAACAGTACAATAAAGTTGGATGTAAACTAAAAAGGAAATAAACATTTATTTTACCCAAAGACCCCTTAGTCCTACCTTTAGGACTACTCTATCTATACTAATACTAGAAAAAATGCTCCCCATCCGAGAACCGACAAACCCGAGAACCGAACTCGTGGAGTAGTCCTACAGTTTTGACTCGGCTAGGATGGCTGATAGTGTTTCTATATTATATCTTAGTATAGTATTTCCCTGGATACTGAGTGATAGTGGCCCTACGAGGAGGGCTAAAGACCCCTCTTCTTCGGGTTCGGGGGGGGGGGGGCTTTGGCAACAGGCAACCTCTCACCCAAGGGTCCCTATATATTATGCAGTCGTTCATTTCTCACTCAATGCCACAGCAGGGTTCACAAAATGTCAGCCATACCCTACCCATTTCATCTTTGACCTCCCCCATCCCCCACCCGAGAGGGGAACTTTAAGGGATCGCTGCTGAATGTCAATTCGTGTTGCCCATTTAAACAAACATTTAAACGAAATACTTGATTGGTTTCAAATCATAGCGGTTATGCTCTATTATTACAATTCTTGGAATGAACTAAATTGATAAAGATCCTTTGAGTAATAATAGGCCTATTTTTAATGATGTATTTAGATGACCATATAATTTTGAGACCATTTTCAACAAAATCTTAAATAAGTTTGTTTCCGGGGGTTGTTCTCATATATATATATTTCAAGGGATGTGCCAGCAAAATGAAAAACTGACCCATACATTTACCAATTTTCGGGGGGAAATGGACCCATATGTTTACCGGAGACCCATAATTTTCCTATATTTGACCGATTTTGCTAAGGCATTTCTGTGAAAAACAGCAAAATCAAGGATTTTAGACCCATACATTTAACAAAAATAGCTTTGAAAAGGAGTTATTCATTTACCAGAGTATAAAAATGGGACCCTATTTGGCGGCACATTCCCGTAACATCATATCCACTAAGTACAACCCCCCCCCCCCCCATCCCCGTTTATGACCACTGAAATGGCAACGTGCATAAAATTCCATATAGGCCTAACAGCTCTCTATGAAATGGCGTTTCATATCTATACGGGTTTCCAGTTGTTTACGGGTTTTTTAATATTGATATGATGAAACTGACCTTTTGGTGGAAAAGCTGAACATTCTCAACAAATCTAAAAAAGAGCATAATATGCTGAAATAACTAAAATTGTGATGTAAATAAAGAAAACACGTCATTTTAGAGCAACACAAATGCCAAAAAATCAGCTGAAAAACTGAAAATGTTCAGATTTGATAACATTCAAAAAGTTGTCTATGCAAATCATAGGTTATTATATAATGACTTACCTTAAGTGTGGAGCTTCTTTTGCGAACTTTTGGTTTCAGATCTTCTTCTGGTGGTAATTGCCTTGATATACACACACCCATATTAATGTTTACGCCTTACATACAATGACGCTGTTCAACTCTCGTAGGCCTATATTGTAGGCTGACTTGCACATGAAACATAACACAAGTCGCGAGACCCTTTAACATACAATTGTCTACATCCGTATTCCTATACAGTATATAAGAAACGCAATGTACTCAGGGAGGGGTACTCACAGTCCCATATATTTAGGGAACGTATGTGTAAAGTTGTTAAGGCCCCATTTCAAACCAACGGTCA